>PVHX01000047.1:330378-511136 GCA_004024805.1 Geosciurus inauris
TGGCTCACGCTTGTAATCCCAGCACTTAGGGAGGCTGAGACAGGAGAATCGCGAGTTCAAAGCCAGCCTCAGCAAGGGCGAGGCACTAAGCAACTCAGTGAGACCTTGTCTCTACATAAAACACAAAATAGGGCTGGGGATGTGGCTCAGGAGTCGAGTGCCTCTGAGTTCAATCCCCGGTACCAAAAAAAAAAAAAAAGAAAAATGGAGCCCACTTGGGTTTTCCATTGGGGTCAACTGTGCCCTGGAGACAAAGACTAGCACCCAGCAGGACACAGATGGGCCCCTTTCTCCTTGCTCCACCAGACCCCATTAACCCCTTAGGTACTGAGTAGGAGAAGCCACTGACTACAGTGACACCTACTGCTCGGGGCACAGCTGTACATCCTGAGATCACCTACGGGGTTCTCACAGGCAGCCATGGGCTCCACTGATGGACACTTGGCTGAACATGTTTCTTGCTACTCTGGGCTAACACTTGAATGGGGACATCTGTGGTTCCCTCACTTTCAGGCAGACGCCAGAGATAGACCTGTAACTCAGGTCTTCTCGGTGGTGATACAACATACACCCATCCATAGACTAGATCGAGCAGTAACTCTGTAGAGGACAGTGGAAAGCAATTTCCAAGAGCCACGCCTTCTTCAGAGTCACTGCTAAGGTGAAACTAACTTTATTTTCCTCTCTAATATCTGATTAAATTATTCTGGGAAAAAAATGAAAGTTTTACCCAGGTCTCACTGAATTTTGCTCTACTTAGAAAAACATGATAGCAAAGCATGGGTACAAGGAATAAGGGTATTTAGAAACTCCATTTTCACAGGTTATAGAAAAGCATTTTAAATTAATCTGTATTTCTTTTATTCTGTGCATTCAGTTAGATGGCAGGAATTCCCGTTGAGAAAAAAAATCCATTTAATTATGAAAATCAAAATCAACAACATTCTGAAAACTGGGGAAAATGACTGTATGCTAATGACAACAATATTTATAAAGTGTTTCATTCTTTTCTCCAGGAAGGACAAGAAACAATATCACAAACAGAATCCATGACTTCCCCCCCAAATGGGCACTAAGTTTAAAACCACACCAAGATGCCAAGAGCATACGTCGGGATGGTTAAAAAATTAATGGGTCAAGAGGTACAACTTGTTTCAGTTTTGGCAAAGCACATCTAAGGAGTCTTCAATCAAGATAGGTATACACTGAACAGGACACTAGTAATGCAGAAACTTCAAATATCAACCTTTCTTCTGGATGCCCCAAAAATGCTTTGCAGATATTTTGCTTTAGACACCCAAACAATCCACTTGGAATAACTGGGTATTAAATTGTGATATTCTTATTTCCCACGTGGGAGACAGAGGAGTTATGCAGTTTACCTAAGGTCACAGGGCAAGCCTGGGGAGG
The DNA here is from genome assembly GCA_004024805.1 of Geosciurus inauris. Taxonomy (NCBI): domain Eukaryota; kingdom Metazoa; phylum Chordata; class Mammalia; order Rodentia; family Sciuridae; genus Geosciurus; species Geosciurus inauris. Next base: position 331,789 of record PVHX01000047.1, read on the forward strand.
TGCTAGGGATCAGGCCTCCTGATTTAAAGCCCCTGGGCCATGAGTGGCAGGCGGTTCCCTCTGAATCACAGTGAAGTTGACCCCATACCTCTAGCAGACCTCATCCCTGTGTTAATTTGTGCTAATGTCTCAGAGTTGTTGATGGCCCTATTAACATTCTTCTTGAACTTTCTCATGTATCATTTACTTGCACAAAATGGGTTGAGAAAAAAAAATTAGTGTATGGGAGGCGTGAATAATACCTATGAAAAACCCATCCATGGTTCAAGTTGAGTGAAGGGCAGTATAGCACCTGCACCCACCTAGCTAACGCCAACACTGAAGATCCTCGGGAAGCAGCTGCTCTAGGTCTCCACTAGACAGGGATCCACAAGGTGGAGCTGCTCAGGGGTAGCCAGCTGTGTAGTCGATTCATAGTGCAACAGTGAAACTTTCACTCTTTAACACAGAACGTCGCACTGGCAGAACACACCTGAACACAGCCCTGTGAGTAGTGTTCAAAGCAGAGCTCAGTGATTGTGGCACAGGACAACTGGCCCATGTGTGGTTGTCTGGTGGGGTGACGGTGACAGGGATGGCATTCTCAAATGTCCCTCTGCAGCCCTGTATATATCTGTTAGGAGAGGCTCCTTCTCTCAAAATATTCCTAAATCAACAACTATTTTCTCCTAGGAGGGAAGATAAACAAATGGTGATAAATGTATCCCCATGATTCATCTTTTGCCAGACTCTGTCTTAACATAAAGTCCCAATATCCACCCTTAATCTTACAGGACACTTAGGAATTATATGTTGCTGAAAAGAGCCCACAGAATAACCTCACTGAAAACACCAAAGTGGCATTTTGTTAAATGAAACATAAACCGGGCACAGTGGCTCACACCTGTAATCCCAGCAGTTTGGGAGGCTGAGGCAGGAGGATCACAAGTTCAAAGCCAGCTTCAGCAAAAGCGAGGCACTAAGCAACTCGCTTTTGAGTTGAGACCTTGTCTTTAAGTAAAATACAAAATAGGGCTGGGGATGTGGCTCAGTGGTCAAGTGCCCCTGAGTTCAATCCCTGGTACCGCTCCCCAAAATTAAATCAACCGTAAGAGGCAAGGGGCTTTGCATTCTTCACAGGGTGATATGAACTACAGCCAACAACTGGAGCTCCTGGTGCTGGATAGACAGCTTCAAATTCTGAAACTTGTCTCTCCATGCAGTCACTTCCAAAATTCTTTACATCTCCCATGGTGCCAGGATTCTCCTGAGACCAGCTTGAAAATGGGGGGCACCTTGACTACTCCCCACTTGACCTCCCTCAGTGTCTCAGGATGCCCCTTGGACTATTCTGGAATGTCTCACATCTAGATCTCCCACTTCTGTCTGAAATAGGTACTGGAATATCTATTAGTTAGGCTTCCAGGGCCAAACCACCTTACACCTTGATTATTACAGGTGCCAAACTCCCTGATCCCTGGGTTTCCCCGCTGGGCCTTCCAAGGTCAAGTCACTGTTGACCCTCATGACCAGTGGTGACTCTTATGTAATTCAAATCACTTCAGATCTAAAGAACTTCGCTGCAACTTGGTTCATACACTTTTATAAACAGAACAAGCTTATGTGTAATGTCTGTTAATTTAGTGTGTGTTTAATCTTGTCTCCAAATTTTTTTTAAAAGAATATACAGGGACCAGCAAATCCTTACTGTAAAGGGTCATTTAGTAAATATTTTAGGCTTCTGTGGCTGGAGGGCAAAAATGACCTTACTTATGAAGACATTGAAACAACAAGAGGGAAAACAAATTTCCACAAATATTTGTGCACAAAATTCAACACTTTGTTTATGGACACTGAAATCAGAGTCCCATACAACCTACATGCACCTTGAAATACTATTATTCTTTTGATTTTCCCCCGAACAATTTAAAATATGTAAAAATCTTTCTGATCATGTGAGCCATACAAAAACAGGTGATGGGCCATGGTTTGGGCTGATGAGTTGTTTGGTGACCACTAGAATATGCATTAGGTGGTTCCACCTGTGGTCAAATGCAGAAAGGAACAAAAAGAAAAGGTTTTACCCCCTTCACTTTCTATTTAAGACATTTCTGTATTGCTTACATTTTTATTACAGACATGTATTACTTTTATGATTTAAGAAACAAAAACAGAAGGTGGCTTAGTGGTAGAGTGCATATGGTGGCAACACCATATGCCTGAGGCCCTGAGTTCGATCCCCAGCATCACCCTGGGGCGGGGGGGGGGGGGGATATGAAAAAAAAAAAAGAAATAATAACAGAAGTTTTGATTGCCTGACTAAAATAAAGACCTCTCCAGAGGACGATGGTATCTCCATTACCTCCCTAAAATCCCCCGTACCTTTCTTGTTTTCATGCATTTACTGCCTGGCAAGATCACGCTCATATTTCAAGTTACTGACATTTCCTAACTTTCTTCTTCAAGATCTTCGTATGTGTGACAGCATGGGGAAAGCCTGTCGTCTGATCATCACTTGTCTGTTAATTTAGTGTGTGTTTAATCTTGTCTCTTAATTGGCCTATGAGCTTCCCACAGGCAGGGACCACCTCAGAACCTCCTGCGCCCTCCAGAGCTGTACATGGTGATGAATCTTCAACATCAACAAACACCGCATAGCTATGTATTGGATCATTCTATGCTAAAAAGCAACTGTGGACTTTTTAAAATGGCATTTAATGAATATTCTAGGATCAGCAGGCAGAAATTAGAAACATGGAAATTTTGTCTTAATGTGCAAAATACTATTTTTTAACTTTTAAAATTGTCCAACAATGAAATACATTGCCTCTTGAAATACCACATTTCCTGACACTAAAAAGTATTCAAAACACAAGTGTACAGCCATCTGTCGGGATTCTGTGGAAGGAATTCCTGTATTATGTAGGTCAGACTACATGGCCTCTAAAGTCCTTTCTCACTCAAGAATCTGTTATTCTGATTGACTATTTCTCATTTATTTGTTAAAACTGAGTGGCTTAAAGTAATAGAAGTCACAAGTATGCAATATAGATCATCAAAAACCCTTTGTCATTTTTTGTAATTGTAGGGGTATATGGAGACAGTATTGGTTGGTTTGTTTTAAGCAGGCTTAGAACGTTTGATAAACCTCAAGCACCAGCCTGAAAAAAAGATCCCAGAGCACTGAGATTTCTGGTCTCTCATTGAGACCACTCCCTGGAGATGGTTTGATCATGGTTGTTTATTTATTTTTAAAAGTAGTTGTTGGGTTGATGTCACTAGTCACCTGTCTGAATAACACCATGTAAATCATAATTATACCTGTATTTTACTTTTCCTGACTCTATCTTTCTAGAGTCTTTAGAATTCCAGGAAAACCCCAGATTCATAAGGAGCTTAGAAACATTTTACCTCCCTTTTTGGAAGTAAAAATATAGCCACTTGGGCACTCAGCTACAAGCACACATGATTTCAAAAAGCCAAAGGTCCAGCCAGACACCGTGGCGCACGCCTGTAATCCCAGCACTTTGGGGAATTGTGAGTTCAAAGCCAGCCTCAGCAATGGCAAGGAGCTAGGCAACTCAGTGAGACCCTGTCTCTAAATAAAACACAAAATAGGGCTGGGGATGTGGCTCAGTGGTCGAGTGCCCCTGAGTTCAATCCTTAGTACCAAAAAAAAAAAAAAAAAAAAGCGAAAGGGCCCTCCAAGAGTCCCTTCATCAAGTACCTATGTCACCCACCATGGGCCAGGCAGTTCTCTAAGTACCAAGGACAGACAGTAAGCAAAACATCTTTTCATGAATCACCTGCCAAAGGGTCACTTGGTTGTTTAAAAAAAAAATTAAAGAAGAGAAAAAATTACATTGACTGGCTTGCACTGTCTAGGAAAGATTGAACTTTGTATTCAGAAGCCTACAGATGGAGAACTGGTGACAACAGATAGGTAGCAGACCTATCTCATCTAGAGTGAGAATCAGCTGCAGGAGTAGGGGCTCTTGGCGTCAGAAGTAAGGACGGGGACAGCAGGCACTGGCGGAGAGCAAAGGGCAACTGAGACTCTACATGGAGGCTAACACTGGAAATGAGTGCGGCCCCCACTACAAGTATGTGCGCAGCCTCCAATGCCACATGGTCCCTGCCCCACGACACCTTCGCATTAGCAAATCAATTGTTGCTCGCAACAAGGAATGACCTCTCCACATTTCAGTTCCCCAAGCACCTTCTAAGACAGTTATGTGTTCTAAAAAGCACCTACTTCAAGCCCTGTTCATACAGAATGCCCTCTGCCCATCTTTGTTTTCTTTTCGCCTTCTCCTTGAATCGTTTCAAAAAGATTCAAGCATGCTCTAAGTCTTCTGATTCTTAAAAAAAATCAGGACTAATGATAATAGCTTTCAATTATTGAGTGCTCACTTTATGCAAGCACTTAGCTAAAGAACTTTACATGGATTTTTTCCAAGTTTTAGACATGAAAACTGAGAATTAGAAAAGTTCAGTAACTCGCCCAGGTGAGAAGCCTAGTAAATAACCAAGATAGGATTTAAGTCCAAGCAGCGAAACTCCAAACACAGCATTTTCTCAACCACACAACTGTCAAACAGTAGCATATGCTGTGTTGACCCATCTTCTCATCTTTCAAAGCCTTCTCATCTTTAGCCATGCAGAAGCTCTTTAAACTTTGGATGCAAGCAAATGAAATGATAAAACTTGGCATTATTTGTCAACATAAGTTTGATTAACTAAAAAGTTCTTCTCCTTAAAAAAAATAAAAAATAAAAATGCTCAATTAATGAAAATCACATCCTAGGAATACAAAATCAAAATTTCCCCAAAAGACTGACATGGGACTATTTACCAGTAGCTTTATTTCTGAAGTTGTAGGAAGAGGACAAAATCAATCAACTTATTGACATGAAAGCAGAAGAAATCGAAGGAACAGCCCTTGGTCAGCAAAAGCTCCATGCTAAGCTGATGGCTAAGACTATACTTCGTTAGGCTTCAAGGGAAATACAGTATCCCACTGGGTCAGTCCACAAAACTGAAGTCTAGTCATTGAAATAAGGAATCTTTTAGGATATCTTTCTTGAATATTACAAGATTTATATTCCTGTGTTCTCAGCAGAAAATATCATTTTATCAATAATCTATGATAGGATCACTGTTATGGATATTATTATAAGTAACAGTCAGCAATACAATTTGCTTTGTGTTGGGGATGTTAAAATCAATGGGGTTCTTTGTCTTTGCCTTAAAGGACCCTAAACTACCCTGTCTTCCAGGTCCTAAGTCTGCTTTTGCTTTTGGTTTTTCTCTCCTTTTTGGTATTGCGAATTGAACCCAGGGGTTCTCTACTACGAAATTATACCCCCATCCTTTTTATTTTTTGTTTTGAGACAGGGCCCTGCTAAGTTGTGGAGGCTGGCCTTGAACTTGTGATCTTCCTGCCTCAGCCTCCTGAGTTGCTGAGATTACTGGTGTGTGCCACCGTGCCCAGCACAAAACTGCTTTTCCCATTTCTTTTCTTTCTGTCTTCCATTATCTTTACTCTTGCGGATGCCACCCTGATTCTAGTCTACTTCTTATTCTATAAAAGGCAGCTTGCTGAGGAACTCAAGGTGACTCCATGTCTCTCCAAGGTTAAATGTGAAGCCCCACCCCCAACATACTCTTCCCTGAGTTTTCTGTGTTACTTTTAAAACTTCTTTTACAGGTTCCAGATGGGTGAGGCTGATGGAAGGCTACCCTCTGGTTAAATGTATAGTTACTCTAATTTTCTCTTTTAAAAATGCCTGGCTGAAAAGATCCAATGTGGATTTCAAGAGTTTTCTTTCTTTCATCTGAGAAATTAGGTACAATACCTTTTTAAAAAATTAAAGGTTAACACACAATGGACCAAAAAAAAAAAGGATGAATCTTTTATAAAGAGTTTAATAGACTTGTGTTTTCCCTTGAATACTTTGGTGATAGCCCCTTTAGTTTAGAATTTTTTTAAGTTACATATGTAAGCTATTTTGCTAAGGAAGAAGGCCCTAACATTTGATGTAATTCTTTCCTTATTCTAGGTTGATTAGGGTCAATGAAAGGATAGATAAATATTAGATATGATATGGACGGTTACACATACAGATGGCATGATTATGAATCTACTTGTATCCTGCCTAGTAATATGATTTCCTGTTACCACGTGTGACACAGTGTCTCCCTCACCAGGTTACAGCTTTCTGGTATTCCCATTATTTTTAGCCACCATCTACCATCTTTTCTGTTTCACTCTTCCCCTACTGGAGCATATTTAGTTTAGTTTTGTTTTTTTTTTTTTTTTCTTTTTTGCTCTTCTGAAGAGCAGCACTACAATGAATGTTTTCATATGAATTCAGTTCCTCTGAATTCATCCTTCAGGTCTACACATGGATCTTCATGTTCCTGATCCAAGAAGAGATCCAAGCACTGTTAGAATAGGGAATAAAGGAAGAAAAAGAAAAGGAGTAGAGTGTGAGAGAATAAAGAGTCTGGGGACCCATTTCCTCCTGAGATGACCGCATCTGACGTGTAAGATGAGATGAACATGGGCAGAGGCATTATGGGGCAGCTAACGGGGTAGGTGAGGACTGTGTTGGTGTAATTGCTTTGATAGCACGGGTCTTCTACATGTAGAACATACTGAACCAAAGAGCTGTGCTTTCTAGAACAACTCTCATTCCTTCTACTAGATGGAGCTTCATTTTGAGTTTTAAAAAAATTTTGTCTAACATGGACTGGGGTTGTGGCTCAGTGGTAGAGCACTTGCCTTGCATGTGTGAGGCACTGGGTTCAATTCTCAGCACAGCATATAAATAAATGAATAAAATAAAGGTCCATCAACAACTAAAAAAAAAAATTAAAAAAAATTTGGTCTAACAGACGTAAAGAAATAGATATCCTATTATCAGAAGCTCTAGGGCAACTTTAAGTTTGATAAGGGAAAGAAAAACACCTTTCTTATTCACTGCAATATCCCAGGCATAATCACAGGAACACGGCACACATTCAATAAACATGGTCAGAGGCTGGGACGATCCAGGGCATGGAGAAGGGTTGGCTAATGGGTTAAAAAACACAGACAAGGGGCTGAGGTTGTGGCTCAGTGGTAGAGCACTTGCCTAGCATGTGTGAGACACTGGGTTCAATTCTTAGCACCATGTAAAATTAAATGAATAAAATAAAAACAGTCCATCGACATCTAAAAAAAACTTTAAAAAAACCAGACAGGATTAAGTTCTAATGTTCTGCAGCACGGCAGGGTGACGGCAGTTAACAATAACTCATTCTATATTTCAAAATAGCTAGAAGAAAGGATTTTAAATATTCCTAACACAAAGAAATGATCAATGCTTAGGGGTGACAGCTGAGATTTGATACAGGTGTTAACCATCACACTGTAGCCCATGAAGATGTATGACTATTTTGTGTCAATTACAAATCAATAAATAAATGCATTCACAGGAAGAAAGAGAGGTCCCAATAAACACCTCTGGAGGAATGCCTGGTGGCAGGAGGTACTCCTTCTCTTACTATGTGCAGATTTAGGGATGGAAAAATTTCAAATATCTGATAACGCACAGGTCCTAAGGAATGTGCTTAGGAGCATGTGCTGATTGGGGATTTAGGTCAAATGTAAAAAGGAATGCTCTGACATTCTCGGTATCTGATCATTGAGGAAGCAAAATAAATCTCCATTGAAAAAGCAAATAAACAAAATAAAATAAATCCTATAATTTAAAAAAGAGATAAAATAAGTAAATAAAGATATAAAATAAATTGAATGAGTAAATGGCTGTGTTCTCAAGAAAGGACTGGCTGGTGTGAACTAGAGAGCTTGAGAGAGGCCCAACTTCATAAATTCGTATTAGGACAGTTCTCACGGAAAGGAATTAGCCTTCATAAAGAAGGCTGGGATGAAAACTGGCCTGGGTGACTTTAAGTTTGTCTCTGAGAGCTAAAGACCAACATAAGAGAAAGGAAAAATAGAAAAGGAAAAATAGAAAGGAAAAATAGAAAAATAGAAAAGGATGGGTTAATTTTGCAGAAATTATCAGAGTTTCTATGGCAGTGAAATGCAAAGTCAAGTGTGCATCTTTTCCACACAGAAATGTAAAAGGGATCTTAAACACAGGCAATGAAAATGTTTTTTCTCCAACATGATAGTTCCTATACATATTTGGAACTCAAAACTCCTTTGTTATATGTGACATGATACCTGATGTAATAGCTATTTTATGTACATTAATAAAGATCTGGAAGACTCTATCTGGGTTTACAGACACATCAAAAAAGGGGGGGGGGTAATAAACTCTCAGAAGTCACAAGCTTGAAATTAAAGTCAAAACCGTGAACAGATAGACTAACTTTCCTTAACTTAACCCCAATATCCTGCCCCTGCTACAGCCCAGGAGCACAGATCCTCAAAACATTACCAAGATTTCCTTGGCTGGGCCATTAGATCAGTGCTAACATGGCCAGTCACAGTGAACGCACAGGAAACCATTTCAAGTCAAATACTAAATTAAAAGGAAAGTCTTGCTTATTTCATGGATTTCTCCTACAGTGAGTGCCAGAGCCTACATTAACTTTATAAAATAATGTTTGAATAGTGCTATGGTTTGGATAAGTGTCTCTCAAAGGCCCATGTGTTAAAGGCTTGGTCCTCAGTCCCTGGCACTATTGGGAGATGGTAGGAACCTTTAATAGGTGGAACTTAGAGGGAGACTCTTCTCATTTGGGGCGTGCCCTTGAGGAGGATGTTAGGATCCCAGCCCTTTCTTCTTCCTCTTTTTCTTTTTCACTTCTTAACCACATGGAGTCAGCAGCTTCCTCTGCCATATGCTCTCACCACAGGCCCCAAAGCAATGGGACCAATCGACCATGTAGATTGAAACCTCCAAGTCTGTGAGGTATAATAAACCTTTCCTCTTTTTTAATTGATTATCTTAGTATTTTGTTACAGTAATGAAAAGCTGACTAACACAAATAAGCACTGGCTCACTAAAACATCACTATTATATATGATATTCTGAGGCTCTTAAATAACCTATAATCTATTTAAATACAGGTACTAAATATCTTGCATTGTTCATGTGAAAGTAATTCCTATTCCTAAATACAATATGGATACAATAAGCAGAGTGGCAACTTGTAAACAGTAATCTAACTATACATGCCACTGGATTTCAGCCAGAGGGTCCAGATTCAAACTGAAATTCTATACTATCCACACAGAATAATTTTATCAGCTCAACAGGCAGGAGAAGAAGCAACTGGTTCCAGAAAACTTTGATTTTATTCCAAGTTATCATCAGGGAATATGATGAGTCCAATTTTATGTAGCTAGAAGTCACAAAAAGGCACACATATCTGAGGTGGATTTCTATATGGCACACACAGTAGAGGTGGGTTCTAAAAGTGCTCCTCATTCCTCTCTTTTCTACCCTCTCAACCACCAGCACCTACAGCCATATTTTATTTTCATTTTCATTTCAGTGAATGATCAACCCTTTTTCCCCAGAATTGGACTCAAAACACTGTCCCTCAGTAAGGTAAACAATTTGGTGCACCAAGGAGATTCATCATAGACAGAAATCTGTCTAATGAAGGCCATCCTCTAACATGGAAGACTGCATTCTCTCTCTAGCTAAAGAACACGCTGCCTCTGCTAGGGGAGGAAGACATCAATCTAGGCACCTCTATGATGAACAAAAAACAAGATGCTATTTTGGTGCCTGGTAAGGGAAAATTCTGAAGAATTTCTGTAATCAAAACAATGATCAAAGTTCAACAGTGATGCAGGAATTCTAGTATGTCAACTCAAAGCAAGGAACTACACCCAGTTTATATCCAGGTAGTAAAATACAACCTTGGTCAGTAATAATTTGTGCCAATCCAGATGTATCTTCCACCTACTTAGTGAAAAATAAGAAAACACAGGGTTTAGAATAGCAAGATTTTCATGGACAAGGTTGCTGCCTCTGTCTCACATGGTCACCTTGGTCCACAGCATGTTACTGAGACTTTATTTGGTGTTGGCAGAAGTTACCACTAACTGGAAAAGGAACGGAGAAGAAAATGACAATATGGTGCCTGTACATGCAACTGCCACAAAGCCCGGTGTTTTGACATTGTTACTGAAACAAACTCAACTATTTATGAGAGCTAAGTTGAATCAAACAGTTGGTGTGGCAGAAAAAAACATCTGTTTCTGACGTCTTTTTGTCTAGAAAGTCACTAAGAAAAGAGGAGGAAGCACAGCATTCACACAAACACACATACCTCCCAAAAAACCGTAAAGGAGCATCGGCCCGGGGAACAGAGAGCTCCTGCACCCTTGCTCAGGGCCCCGCCTTGGAGGCTCAGGCAGGGCATGGCTTTCTCTCTCTCTTCTGGACAGTTCTTGATAGTTTTCCTTTTTATCCACCAGATTTGTTTTAATTAATTATTTTGGATAAAATATCGTTCTGGAATGGAGCACAAACCATTTTGCCTTTATAAACAGAGCATGGACAAAAATAAACATTTCTCTTGATTTCTGGATGGTGAAAATGAGTGTCCCAGGCAGTGGGGTATTGTCCCTACCTGGCAGCGATAGCAGCAGTGCCACCTGGAACTTGGAGAATGGCAGTGCTCAGAACCTCCAAGACCTATGAGTCAGACAATCCTGGGGTGGGGCTGGGCAGTCCCCTTATAGGAAGCTAACCTGTAAGGCCCATGTGGTCTAGTAAGGGGCTCCAGACTGCTATACGCCTGGAGTTTTCTGTTTCAATAAATTCCCCTTCTATTTGCTCTCGAGTTACTACTCATTTCTGCCCACCCAGGGCTGCCCTTTTTCAGTCCTTCTCTCTTTAATTTGCTGTATCTAATCTGCTATACGCTTAGAAATCGGTTGTCACAGTTGTTGAAACCATGTGTACAACACAAACAGGTAGGCTCGACTCCACTCGGTAGAGAACTGCTTAAGAACTGGAAAAGTACCAAAGTGCGCAGCTCGAGATCAGATTCTGGGCATCGATTTGGGGTACTCTGGGCCTTTCGTGCATCCCTTCGTAGTTGCACAGTAAGTGTTCATTTCTGTTCAGAGAGAAGGCCACAGAATAACTGAATTCCAGTAGGTGACACGTTTCTGTGGGACAGCGAGTCACTACAACATGTATCTTAAGTATGTTTAACATAATCCTGATAACTACTGTTCATTAACTATGTGCTATGTACCAGGCACCTTGCTAAGCGTTTTACACACTCTGTTTGGCTAGAGCCTCACAATGTGAAACAAGTTTTATCAGCCCTGTTGTAGATGAGAAAACAGAGACGTTTAGCTATTCAGTAACTTGCTGAAGATCATAAGGCTATTGAGAAGTACAGCCAGAACTCAGGTTTGCTGGAGCCTAAAGCCCCAAAACTTTCTTCCTTTAAAAAAAAAAATTACTTTTAAGAAGTTAATACCACTGGGCTACATAGGAAAGAAGCAACCAGGTCTGAACTAAAAACTTAGAAGAGAAGAAATGAATCTCAAGAATAAAAAAGAACCATAATAAATGGTCAATATTCGAAAAGGGATAGATGAGCCGAGTGCAGTGGCACAAGCCTGTAATCCCAGCACTTAGGGAGGCTGAGACAGGAGAATCACGAGTTCAAAGCCAGCCTCAGCAAGGGCAAGGTGCTAAGCAACTCAGTGAGACCCTGTCTCTACATAAAACACAAAATTGGGCTGGGAATGTGGCTTAGTGGTCGAGTGCCCCTGAGTTCAATCTCCAGCACCAAAAAAAAAAAAAAAAAAAAGGGATAGGTATATGTTTCTTGGCATGGGGTCAGGAAGACACATGACTCAAGCAGGCCATCCCACATGGAAAGCAGGCAGTGTCTGTGTTAAGAGGGGCTCCAGAGTCTTCCACACCTGGCTGAGGTGCCCCATCTGCACTATCTCTGCTTCCTGCCTTGTAGCTGCTCCAGGCTGGATAGTCTTCAAAAATCCCCAGATCTAGCTCCCACAGGGACCCACATTCCCTTTTCTACCCTACGTTGGCGTCCTCACAGTTGTCATTTATAAGCTGCTCTAAAGCACACACAATCTTCCTATTGTAAACATCGTGAAGTCAGAATCTTCTAGCACATAACTGAGAGCCTAGAACCAACATCTAATCACCTGGAATATTACAAAGTGAAATGTCTTCTTCTGGCTTTTTTTGTTTGCTTGCTTTTTTAAAAACGAGTAAAAGGAAAGATGTCAAGTTTGCTTCTTTGAGCCTAAGATTTTTCTAAATACACTGTCACGCTATGGCACGCTGCGCAGTGTTCTCTGAAACATTTGTTAGTGTACAGACAGATGCTATGGGTAGACACTGCTGGAAGAAGTCACGATGGGCAGTGAGAGCCTAGTTAAGAATGTGTTCATCCAGCATCGAGGGCGACTTTGTACACGTTCTTAGAGCTGCTGGGAAAACACCATTTCTTAAATCATCCTAATTTCTTATTGAGAAAAATCAGAAGCAAACTTTATATTTCAATAACTTGATTAGAATCCATATTTAATCACATAAATGGGCTTCTGCTTTCTAAATTTCAAATCAGCCCCTTTGATTTTAATCTTTAAAGAATCTGTGGTCATTGAGGAACTGTTTGGGGAGAAATGCATTCTACACAGTACCTACAGGAATGTCTGAAATGAGAGGTAAACATCCAATTATTTTATAAGCAGAATATCAGCATTCTGATGTAGCACTCATGTTGGGAACTGTGAAAAGCACACAGAAGCACCTTAGATGAGATAGAATGGGAAGGGAACTGTTATCCAGAGATTTCCAAACTGGTGACATATAAAAGTGCTTTACCACTGGGCATTGGGACACATGCCTATGATCCTGGCTACTCAGGAGGCTGAGGCAGGAAGATCGCAAGTTTGAGGCTAGCCTGGGCAATAGAGAGAGACCCTGTCTCAAAATAAAAAATAAAAAGGACTGGAGATATAGCTCCGTGGTAGAGTGTCCCTGGGTTCCATCTTCAGTACCATATAAAAGAAAAGAGTGTGTTATTGCTTTATAAATGTTTCTATTGTTTACATACTTGGGCTGTGGGTGGCCTTTTGCCTTTCTGCACTTGAAGTACTAGTTTGCTTTTCGTTGTTGTTGTTTGTGTGTTTTGGACTAATTCCTCAGTGAGAGGCAAAAGCTGTCCATCAAGCTTGGGACCTCTAGTTCCCAGCAGACTGATAAGGGGCAAAATTTGTGTCCCTTTTTGACTCTGCCATGGCCTGGTCCTCTTTGAAAGCCAGTATTTCACAACGCTGTACAAATCAGCTCTTGGTATGTCTGCCGAGGGGCAACCCCCTTCCTTCCCTGCCTCCCTGCAGAAAAGCATCACTTCCTCTCTGTTGACCCTCCCCCACTCCCTTACCAAAAACAAAGGAACAACAGCTGTGTCCTAAAATTAAAGTGGACCTTTTAAGTCTTTTGTTGTTGTTGTTTTGATTTGGTTTTGGTACCAGGGATTGAACTCAGGGTTACTCGACCCCTGAGCCACATCCCCAGCCCTATTTTGTGTTTTATGTAGACACAGGGTCTCACTGAGTTGCTTAGCGCCTCGCCATTGCTGAGGCTGGCTTTGAACTCAGGTTCTCCTGTCTCAGCCTCCCTAAGTGCTGGGATTACAGGCGTGCACCACCACACCCAGCTTTAAATTTTGTTTCTGAAACCTCTTCTAATTACTAGAAAGTTTTCTCAAGGCTGCTATTCACACTGCCGGAAGGTTTTAAAGATTCCAGACTTCTCTTGAAAATGAAAACTCTTTTACCCAACTCATCAAACAGAGCCCATTAAGTTACTGAGATGACATTTTTTAATGACCATGTGGCTCTGCACTTTGGTTGTCTTTACCTTTCCCTGCCAGGTGAAGGGACTTAGGTTACAACTTACAACTGAGCTCATCCCACCACTAAATGCCAAGACCCAAAAAGGAAGCAGAGGTAAAGGCTTGTTCTTCTCTAAACAGTATGCCAGCAAAATCCCAAAGCCACTTTGTGAAAGTACATATATATCAAAGTATAAATTATGTTGACATTGATCACTTGGTCATGTTTGGACTAACAAGTTTTCTTTTTCTTCCTCCTGTAAAATTCCATCAAGGTAGAATTTCACCTGACTTCAAAAAACAAAAAATTCTGCATATATATTACTAGTATGTATTTCACTGTAGCAGAAGGAAAAGAAATATAATTATTGCACATATCTGTTGGCTGTACTGATGGTGCTATTTCTCATACAAAGCAGCCATTCCTTCTGCTTTGGAAGTCAGTAAAGCCTTTCACCCAGAGCTGTAACTTTTCAGAATCAATCTCTCTTGGCTTTGCTATTATCAAGAGCTTCTGGATTAAACTCGATCTGGACAGTCTCTACTGACCTTCCAACCCATCAGACTTGCAGAGCTAATGGAGTTCATTGTGAGAATTTGGACCTCCAATCACCCATTATTAAGATTTTTGAACCCTTTGACATAGCCCTGCCTTGAAGTTTCGCCTATGCTACGCAGAACTTGAAAGTTTTCGTCACTCTTTAAAGTAATCTAACCTGTGAAAATTGAGAATTATAGGCCAGCTGAATCAATGTGAGAGTATCATCATCGAAAGGGTCTTCTCTGCCCACCTCCCCTCAAGGCCACATTCCTGGTACCTCCATCAAAGTTCTATTGGAAACCTAATACAGTGCTGCTCCTGGTACAAAGAGGCTACTCAACAAACCCTGCCCGATGACCAAATGACTCCCTAAAGGATTTACTCAAGGTCTTTCTCCCTTGGAAGGGTTTAAACAGTCATGCCTCTTGGTGCACAAGATTACCATGGTTGATTGACACAAGGTAGAAGTGGGTTCCATCTCAGCACTGCACGAAAAAGACAGACAGACAGACAGACAGACATGCAGGTGTCTCAGGCATTAGCCAGACCAAAAAGGATGGGTGAAAATAAGTAAATCAGATGCATAAAAAATTCCAGATTAGACCAGTGCTTTCAAAACTGGTGGCATTGGAATCTGGGAAGTATACAACCTGAGCTGCAGAGATCCGAGTGTGAATTATGATTTTCTTAGGATTAGCAACTACTCTGAGCCTTGATTCATATATTCTCTCTCTCTCTCTCTCCCCCTCCCTCCCTCCCCCCTTTCTCTATGCTGAAAATGGAACCCTAGACTTTGGGCGTGCTACGCAGTCTACCATGAGCTACACCCTCACCCCAAAGTCTTGATTTTCTAATAATGGAAGCAGAGAAAATACCTCTGATGTTGCTGTAAGGAGTAAAGACACCACTGCGTGGCTAACATAGAGACTCTGTTATCTGTAGGAGACAAAGGCCAGCTCCTAAAATGTGCAGCAGTCTCCTGACTGACATCTGCATCGCTTGCTATGTGTCCATAACAGGTTTAGGACACAGCCTTCGACACAGCCCAGAGTTCTCTCTCAGATACAGACTTCTCAGACCACCCAGGTCAGCTTGCCTCATTGGGCATGTATTAGAAAGATGCACCCTGGGAATAAATCTAAGAGGAAGGAGTGCCACGTTTGTTCATATTAGCACAGCCACAAAAATAGGAACAGGAAAAAAATCTTATTTGTGAAAATGTCTGCAGTGAAGAGGGAGATTCAAAGCTGAATAATTATGACAATAATGAACAGTACGTGAATTCCAGCTGTCCTTCCCCCAAGGTCACCAGAGACAGGAAATGTGCACCACATGGTAGGCCCATGTAGGAGCTGCTTCCAAAAGCTGCACCTGACCTGCTCCAATGGCCCAACACCTAGCAGGCAGAGGACAGAAGGGCTCCCAATCTGCCCCTCCCCCCAGCTGCTGCTTCCTCTCTGGGAGAATCCCATGCAATTAAAGCCCTGATGGGTATCACTTTGAACCTAATATCTGCAGATCAGTGTTGAGAGATGAGCCACAAATCTTTTAGTGCCAATTATCCAGACTCAGAATGAAGGGGACTTTATGCCACACCAGCTATTTTTAATCACAAAGATTTCCAATCTTTGCTGTAAATGGGCTAGGACCAACAGCACTTATATGAGCAACCTCAATCATAGTGTTCCCATATGAGTCCCTGAATGATACATTTTGGCATGCTTTTTCCCCCAATATCAAGGTTTTTTGGAATATTTTCACTCATTTAGAAGCAGGAAGAAGGACTCGGGATGGTAATCAAGGAAATTGCTAAATGTTCCAACCCCAAAGGGCCACGTGTGACAAGATTTTAGGACATGCATGTGCACAAGTGCATGAGAGAGAGAGAGAGAGACAAAGACAAGGAGAGAGACAAAGAGAGAATAAGAAGGAGACGAAGAAAAGGAGAGAAAAAAAGATCTCCAAGTCTCTCAGGTTTAATTTCCTCTATTGTTCAGGGATGTGGCTTGAGCCCAGTTATCACCATGGCCAAGAGTTTGCAAATCTGTGCCACAGATTCTAAAGACATGCTGGGAATAGTCACCAAGTCAGGGAAGGAGACAGTGCAAGTGATACAATGAACTTCACTAACAATGTCCATTATTAAATTATAATGTCCCAGAATATAATAGCAATTTGGGTGGGGAAGAATGTGGTTGATAATATTAAGTTCCTAAAACATCACAGTTTTCTATATATTGTCTTCGCCAGTGAAATAGTAGACTCAGCAGCCCAAACTGGGCAGCTGATTCTATTCACGATAATAAATAAAACATAAGGCTGATTTTTTCCCATATGGAAAGCTTTCCAACATTGAAAATGTACACTTCAGGTAATACATGAGTCTCAGTTTTAACTTTAAAATCCATTTTGGGGAACAGAAAGGCCTTTTCTTACTTAGTCTTAAAACCCTAGAAACCGTTCGCATCACTTTTATATATCCTGTTGGTCCCAGAAGTCACAAGTTGCTCAGAGGAAGGAAACACAGACCTCACTTTACTGTGAAAAGAGTCAGAAGGTTGGGTGCCGTGTTTTCCATCTGCCCCAATGGTGCTGTCCGTTTTTGTACTCTCTGTATTTCCTTGCAATGGCTAACAGGCCTGTAGACCTGAGGACACACAGGCTTTGCACACAGTAGGTGTTTAATAAATATCTGAGAAGATACATCATGAATTCTTTTATCAGAGGTAAGGTATGACACGGCCACTAATTGGAACTGAAATCAATTCCAAGCTATGTGGTGACTGTGAGAGTGTCAGCAAGGGTCTCCGGCCTGGGTACTTTTCAAACTAAATGGCCCAGTTCTTAAATTTGTAAGCAAATGAAAACAAACACCGTTCCAGAAAGAGAGCTCTATCTAGCACTCGATCTAGCAGCTTAGAATGAGAAAAATGTGAACCCGAACCCTGAGCCTCTCACAAGTCGGACCTTGAAACATATCATGTCATCTCTCCAAAGTTGTCATTTTAAAAACAGCAGCAAATAATATCACCTGTTTCAGATTGCTTTGACAATTCATTGTGGAAACACCTACAGAAGGCAATAAGAGAGCCAGGCATGGGCAGGTAATCAATAAATGTGTGTTGCTTTTGTATCATTATTGTTATTAACAAATTCTTAGAGCATTCTCTAGTATATAGCAAACACTCAATAAATGTTACCTATGAATATAATTATTACCCAGCACCCTCGTGTTCATTTCTATCTGCCTCTCTATTGTATCACCACAACAAAACATCGAAGGGGCTGCTGCCACCAACTGATTGGACTTTCTGAACTTCTTATACCCTCTCCCTTCTTCATATTCTGAAAAATATATAAAAAGAACAATGCAAATGCCCTAAATGGGTAACTTCAAGAAAAAATCAAGCTTTGTAAGTAGTTTGAATAATCACATCATCAATACATGATTTTATCAGCTTCCACTTAACATAGGGGAAAAGAAATCTTCACCTTGATTTTTGCAATTCCAAAGTGTTATCACCCTGTGAGAGAAGGCCAGCTGTGGAGTTTGACAAGGTTCCCTTACAGACTGGCTTGCTTGCTCTTGAGAAGATTGAGACCGGGGAACACAATGGATGTGGTAAGTCCCAAGGTGAGATGCCATAGAAGGAGCAGGTACGGCATGGATGGCAGAGGGCCTACAGGATAGAACGTGTTGTGGGAAAGGGATTCTCTGGAGAAAGATCACACTGGCATCGCTTTTGAAAAACTGAACTAAGCCGGGCATGGTGGTGCACGCCTGTAATCCCAGGACTCCGGGAGGCTGAGACAGAATAGTGAGTTCAAAGTCCCCCTCAGCAACGGCGAGGCGCTAAGCAACTCAGTGAGACCCTGGATGTGCCTCAGTGGTTGAGTAACCCTGAGTTCAATCCCCTGTATCAAAAAAAAAAAAAAAAAAAAAAAAAAAAAAAAAAAAAGAAAGAAAGAAAAAAGAAAGAAAGAAAGAAAGAAAAGAAAAGAAAAGAAAAGAAAAGGAAAACTGAACTAAAGATGAACCAGACTGTGGCACCTTGTGAGGACAGGTGCATTCTGTCACGGCTGCCGCTGCACTTCCACCCTGACTTCAGTACATGGCACTTAGCAAGTACTTGAGAATTATTTGTTGAATGAGTTGCACACATCCATGTCAAATAAATGGCTGGGAAAGGAGCCCTCTTGAGATTTTTAGCTCTAGTACTTTGAGGCCTATAGACGATCCTATTTTAATCTCTAATAATCCTGTTTTTCTATTATAAAAATGTTTCTCCCTTTCGAATGGGAGCTTATTTTTTCAGTTCACTGATGAAGATAATCAGAATAAAGTAGAACACGCTCAAGAGGGAAAAAAATAGACAAGCCTTAGAAATGAAGGCAGAAGCCATGTGAACAAGCAAACAGGCTGTGTGGTCTCCTTGCCATGGACACCCAAGAACCAAGGGAAACGGGCCTCTGCTGAGCAAAGCCCAATTCAGAGCCATGAGAAACAAATCCTTGAAATACAAATGGCACCTATGTGACCAGGAACATCGGTGGGGAGTGGAGATGCCATCAGAGGAGCCACCTGATGGGGGAGGACATGGATCCTAGGCAACCTGTTCGTGCCTTAGCTAGTTGGTATTTTTATTCAAATTTGATCGAGTCTTGCACTCTATCTGCATTTGGTCAAGGTAGCACTTGGCTATTAAAAATCATTGGAAGTAGAAATACACTCTTCCCTCTCCAGAGGGGGACCCTCTGCCATGCTAATAATGGTTGCCATCCAGTCCCTGGGTCTTTCTAAGAACTGCCAAACTTCCCAAGATGTATAATAATAATGCACCACTGAAGTTGGAATGTCACATCTTTCTCCCCAAACACCAGCTTCTAAGATCACTTGCCTGAGCCTCCTTTGTCCATGGAGTCACACGGTGCCTTGTCATGGTTGGGACACAACTGGAGGTTTCTCAACAGCTGTCAGGGAGAGCTGCTGCCCAGGAAACGCATGTGCACGCCCTGCCCCTCAGAAGCACCAGAACCTGTTGCATCCAGGTGACTCCACTGGCCAGCCGGTCCTGAGAGGTGCACTCCCCTGACTCCCAAGCCCTGCACGAGCTCTCTGATTTCCCAGCTGGACACTAGGTCACACCTCGCCCTCAGCCCCTGTCCAGTCCTACTGCTCATGTTAGCTTTACATGTTAAAAACAGCCATTCAAGACCACAACCTCTTTCCAAGGGCAAAGGATCTCAAGGTGGCCTATGCGAGCCAACATCCGCAGGAACCCAGGACTCCAAAACACAAAACAAAACAAAACAAAACCCTGCTTCATTTCTTGGACCCATAGCATCACAGTAATCACTATTAGAACAAAACAAAACCCACCATCAAATGTATAAGCAGACATCCTCTTTCAAATTCAATAAACAGATGATCTCCATTTATAATTTTATAGGGATCAGGATGAGAGAGAGAGAGAGAAAGAGAGTGTGTGTGTGTGCATGTGTTGTGCATGCATCTGCCTTATGGTCTCAGTGACCAGCTGGACAGATGGTCAAGAATATCATTAGTCAAGAAAGCTCTCATTCATTATCAGAAAGTCCCCTGGGCAGGCTGGTGTGGGGTGTGAAGGCCCCAGAATGTGATGTTTGAAGAATGTGTTTTTATCTGAGATATGAGCCTCTGCAGTGGACTTGGGGGAGGAAGGGGAAGAGCAGGCAGCCTGTTGTCATCCAAGCAGCAACCTCAAGTCCCCCAATATTGGTTTGTCACCCAGACACTTCTGGCTCCCATTCTGCCCACTTCTGTGACAGTGTTACTCATGAAGAAAACCACTGCTGATTCTCAGCAGCTTCCATGATTCCTCCTTCACTAGACACAGGCACCCCACAAACAGGAAAACATCACTGAAGGAAAAGGAGATGCTAGCTGAAATGGCCACTTCTTGGGCATCCCTTCTGGGCTCACACAGAACATGTACAAAGGAACAGGGGTCTGATGGGTTCATCCCAATATCAGTGTTTTGGGGGTGAAGATGCTCTAAATCAAAGCCACCACTCTGCCTGACCAACAGTATGGCAGGGGAAAGAGTGCAGGGGGCAGCTTGGAGGACGGTGGTGACAAGCACACGTGACCCCACGCAGGTTCAGAAGGACCCACAATCAACACATCTTCAAGTGTTGGGTTTTCTGCACCAATTCACATCCACCTTTCAACTTAATCTCCATGAGCTGCCATTAGAGGGACTCTGGTACTTAAGATGAGCCCCTTGGCCCTTTGTATCTTTCTTCCCACCCAGCGCTGACGGCCCCCTAGGTATGAGGTGCTCTGCCAGGAACCCACAGAAGCACGGGAGAACTGGGGGTGTGGGGATCCCCAGCCACCAGCCACCTTGGGATGTGTGTGTGTGTGTTTGTGAATATCAGTCAGGTTTCACAGCTTCTGGAAGTAGACTTCAAAATAATCACTGGGTACAATGGGGTATGCCCCAAATCCCAGTGGCTCAGGAGGCTGAGGCAGGAAGATGGCAAGTTCAAAGCCAGCCCCAGTAACATAGCAAGGCCCAAAGCAACTAAGTGAGACCCTGTCTCAAAATTTAAAAAGATAAAAATAACAAAGGGCTGGGGATGTGGCTCAGTGGTTAAGCACCCCTGGGTTCAATCCCTGGTACCAAACCAAAAACAAAAAAAATAAAAATAGTAATAATCCACATATTGCTTTTTGCCCACAGCTCATGTTAGTAGTCTTCTGATTGGAGAGTTTGGGGAGGAAATCAGTGAGGAAACTGAGGGGTTAAGTAGGAACCATAGTCAATCAACAGGCAGGTTTGGAGCACAAAGAAATAAGAAAAAGAAGTTTCCGTGTGTTGTCATGGAGAGGGGTGTTTTCATGCCCAGCTCTTCTTCAGTGCTATCTTCCTTCTCTCTGCCAGCAACTCCTGGTCCTCAGGAAATATCAAAGGCAGACTTCTCAGCAGTGACCACAGCTAGCCTCTGGGCAAACCAACAGCAACTGCTCCCTGGTTTAGATCTATCACCTTATTTATGTATTTATTTGGTACCAGGGATTGAACTCAGGGGTACTCAACCACTGAGATCTATCACCTAATTTAATGCTTGTAATATCTTTCTAAGGCAGGTTTCACTGCCACTTTATAGCTCAGCGGCTTAAACTACTGACCCAAGGTCACACTGCTAACAAGTGGCAGAGGCAGAAGCTGGATTCTGATACATTCCTTCCATAGTCAGGGCCCTGAACCACTTTAATTTATGGAGTTCTTCTTATTTCCTGGCCAAGACCCGCTTGAGATTTTACCCAATTAACTGCATTAAAGAATTAAGAAGGATTGGGGGTGTAGCTCAGTGGTAGAGCGCTTGCCTAGCATGCACACAGCCCTGGGTTCCAGCCACAGCATGGCAAAAAAAAAAAAAAAATTAAGAAGAAAACAAGTCAAAAGGCAAATCTCTTGCACTCTTGATGGCAAAATCCAGATGTTCAGCAATTAATAAGATCATTAATTTTTATCACCAAGTATTAGAAGAACAACACACACACATATATATTACATATTTTAAAGCCAAATACAAGAGTATTTATCCTTTCTAGGAATGTTGTTCTTCATTCCCCAACCCAAGATCTGTGAAGACCAAATAAGGTATTATGGTAGTTGAGGATTCTGCCTTAGATCTCTTCTACAAATTAAAAATTGTTTAAAAAATCCGGTCATAGTGGTACATGCCTATAATCCCAGTGGCTCAGGAGGCTGAGGCAGGAGGATCATATGTTCAAAACCAGACTAAGCAATTTAGTGAGACCCTAAGCAACTTAGCGAGACCCTATCTCAAAATAAAATATTTTAAAAAGGCTGGGGATGTGGCTCAGGGGTTAAGCACCAGTGGGTTCAATCCCTGGTACAAAAAAAATCATAAAAAGAAAAGATATTAAATATTTTAATTTTATATCTTCAAAATGAAAATATTGTAGACGTTGATATGTTTGGTAAGTTTTGTTTTGTTTTGTTTTTGGTACTAGGGATTGAACTCAGGGGTACTTGACCACTGAGCCACATCCCCAGCCCTATTTTGTGTTTTATGTAGAGACAGGGTCTCATGAGTTGCTTAGCGCCTTGCTGTTGGTGAGGCTAGCTTTGAACTCGCGATCCTCCTGTCTCAGCCTCCCAAAGTGCTGGGATTACAGGCGTGTGCCACCGCGCCCAGCTACAGTTCATTTTCTTTGCCGCTTATTCTGGGCTAGCATTTAGCCTCTTCACCCATGGCCTCTACGCTGGTACCATCTTTCCCTGAAGCCTGTCTGCATCTTTTCTTCCCTTCTAACAATCTATTTCAGAGTCTGTCCTTTCCAAACAGGGGCTGCCTTAGGTTTCTCTTTCCCGACTGGGTCATAGCTCCAGCTCAGCTCATGTGCAGCAGACTTGTAGAAGGAGTTCTCACTCTCAATAACTTCGACAAATTCTCTACCTGGAAACACCCTGAACAATGTTTTCTTCGTCTCTCCACGTCTAAAGCAGGAATGCTATGGATATAGTTTATAATACCAATGTTCCTAATTCATACAAAACTTCCCATCTGAACTGCCACCAAAAAAAAAAAAGTAGCAGGCGAGGCTATTTTCTTTTCAACCAACCAAATCTGGAGCCCCATGTCCAAGGCAGCCCTATAGTGCTACTTCAACAGGGAAGGCAGATATTTTCATCTGTCACAATGCCATTCTCAATACACTACTGAGTTTTGAAGTCAAACAGATTTCAGTTCAAACTCCACCTCTCAGCAGAGTTAAAAATAAAGTCAAGTCTTTCTGCACCCAAGAGTTCTGGAAATGAATCAGTTGCAACAGACTTTCCTAGAAGTTAGGTCTCTCCCTTCCCTCCTTCTCGTTCCTTCTAAGAGTGCCTGGAAACAACAGGAATGAAGAACACAGGGTTAGAAGGCCCCGCCCAGTCAACTTCAGCATCAAGGAAGGAGAATCAGATGTTTTGGTTAAAAAATGTGTCACCCACTCTCAGACTAATCTTTTCCAACTTTATCAAACTACCAAGCAGGAACCTTATGACTCCTACTTTGCTGTGGAAATAGAAGAACCTCAGGAAAGAACAGGACTCTTTTAATCATTACCATTTTGTTACACTTCCGTGCCTCCCACACAGTGCTCTGAGGAAAGCTACAAGAGCTCAGACCTGTTAAGGTGACACCTGTCATATTGTGGTCATCAGAGGAGGCCACTCTGAGCTTGGCTTTTCAGGGCCTCACTCCAGGGGTTGGGGTGGCTGGAGCCAGAGCAGAAGATCCTGAGCTTGGGTTCTGAAACCTGCCTGCAATCCATGACCATCTCTCTGTACTCTTAGAACAAAATACAAAACATGGAAGGGTAAAGATTGAAGGAAAAGAGAGACAAGAGCAAATACAGACAAGGAAGGAAAAATAATGGAAAAAAAGCTACAAAGTCAAATAAATCAAGATTGCCTCTATCTCGCCTGCCAGGATGGCAAGAACTCCTGGGCTATCATGGAGGGAACCTCACGATGTACAAGCTCACAATGGCCCACATTGAGGCTGGGAAAGGAGAGGAGACAGGGATGATTTCCAGATCCCAGATGCTAGAGGCCATTGTTACAGAAGGAAAAATAGGCAGAAGAGAGAGGTAGGTCTGGGTGGGCTATTATAAGCTACATTCACCATGGCGTGTGGGAAACCTACAAGGGCTCTGCTTATTCAGAAATGAGCAATTTAGCTTCTGAATCCATGTTAAGGTCATCAAGGTAAGGCAAAGCCAGGAATTAAGAGCTCGGTAATCTTTTACAAGACCCCCGTCAGAAAGGACACCTTGCCTCATTCTCCAATATGGAAGGAACCACGTGAGCCATGAGGGTTTTTAGAAAGGAGAGAACTAGGTGAAATTAGATTGGTGAATGAATGCCTTTCAGAGAAGAGGGAAGGTAGGAAGCCAATGGAATTTCTCTGTGCTGATATTTTTTACTCCTGTCTTTGGAAAATTAAAGAATAAACAATCCCCATCCTCAAAAATCTGTTTCCTCTAAATCCTAAAAAAAAAAAAAATTTAGTCAAGATTCAGCCACAGATGAGAAGGCAGGCAATAGTTCCCAAATGACCCCAGACCGAAGAGTGAATTCACCATTACTAATTCCATGACCTTCTTATTTACTACCCTGTACAAAGGCTTTCAAAGCCAAAGACAAGAAGCTAGCAGTATGTTCATTTTCTTAATTGTTACATAAATGTCTCAGGCTGACCTGTGCAACATATGGAATCATCAGAGGTGTAATTCACCCTGAAATACATGTTTACCAAAGGCAAGACAGGTATTTGGATTTATTTCGAATGTATTAAAGAAAAAAAATACAATACTCCCTTGAACAAAGGGTATCACAGAATGTGCGGTAGTTAAATTGGAGGGAAAGGAAGCGTGTGTAATTACTTATATTTCAAAGTAAAGGTTAATTTACCAAAACTGGGATGTTAAGACGCGTAATTAACCCAAAGGTATACAATATAAAGAACGGAAGACAGAGACTAATGAAGAGCAAGGATGGGCTAGACTACACGTACTTGCAGAAATGACCAAAAAAGCTGAACTATCTTTTATTTATTTAACCATCAATGACAGAAGCTCTAAGTCGTGGTCAGAATGTACTCAAACACATAATTGCTCAAAGTATGGTCCCTGGACTCGTTGCTCATCCCTAAGCTGGCCAATGTTTCCCTCCTTGCAGGGTAAGGGCAGAATTTGAGAATGCCTGCTAAGAAACCTAGGCCAATTTGAAATGGAAAGAAAATTCAAGTTCATGATCATTTCTCTAGCAATTCATTGTTACTGTATTTCTTAAATGTATCAGTCCATAATGGATTGGAAATAGGAAAAGAAACTAGTTTTCCAAAGCAAGTAATTTACAGAGCACCACTAAAATAACTAAAAACCTGAAACTCATTAATAAGCATTCACAATGGAGTGAATAAAATGTCTGAAAATTTTCTGTTGCTCAGTTTTTACATTTGACTTATGTTTTCCCAGTGCAGAAGTCTGCTTGGCTCATATGGAAACTTTATCTTTTTGAGCTGTTCCTCATATGATCTTTTTGTTTATTTGTATGTAAGAAGACATTCTAAACTAAGCACATTTCTATTGAGAAAAAAGAATCAATAGTTTTGATTATTAAGCATAGTCAAATAATTATACATCATTAAACACAAAATACATGAGCAGTTGAATGGATGCTTTTCCCATTCTGCCTTACTATAAAGGAATATGATATAACGCATGGACCACCATGTAGCACATTGCTTTATAATAACATACTATAACATAAAATTGGTTTCAATATTTATGGCTCTATCAATACTACTTTTTAATCTTCTAAAAATACTTTAGGTTTCCTCTGCCCAGATTTTTTCCCCCTGGAATTCTGTTTATGAAGAGGTATAAATATAAAAAGAAAAGTTTTAAGTCTTGGGCATGAGATTAAACACATCCAGAAAATCAAAATATACATACACATGTGGACATAAGCACAAACACACATCCATAACAGAGTCCTCCACAATCCTCAGGGAGTGTCTTATCACTGAATGGAAAAGTAATATGCCCAAGGACCATCCAACGACAGTCTCAGTATTTACCAACACTGTGTGTTCACTGAATCAAAGCTTGGTAGCTACTGCCTTGGTTATATTTAAGCAAGCTGGTTTCAAGTTCAATATGCAAATGTAAATTTCACTAAATATGCATATGCTGGCTGCAGAAGGGAGGGGCCCTGGTTTCAGAATGAACTGAGGGAGACTCAGATGGGGAGGTGGGCAGAGGTCCGCAGTGACTCCATGAGGAATCTTATCAGTCAACACTGATGTCTTCCCAGTGTGATTTTATCTAGTGGTTTTAATGGTTCACTGCTGCTACCCATGCTGGGGGGTCATCTAACGAGAAGGGTAAAACAAGGACCTTATGCTCCACAGCACTAGGGATGCTATCAGTCTAAGTCGCCCCCAGATCTTCATAAACAAGGCCTTTTCCCGTCAAAGGTCTTCATGGAATGGCCCTGCGGTTGTTTATACGGCTTTCTTTTTCTATTAGGTTTACTTTCCCGATGTTAAACCCTGTCAACTTTACGGCCCAGAAACCTGTCTTTGGAGTAAGACCTTCTGCTTTGAAGACTCCTTTTAAGAAATGTCAAGGGGCAGTAAACATAAAATAGGATCCATACCACCACCAATGGCAACAAAAACAGAGGCACAGCTAATCAGTCTCCTCCATAAAACACACTCTCAGTCTCCCTCTCTCACACAGTAGCCGCCCAGTGAGATCTGTGAGTGAATGTAAGCAAGGAGGAGGAAGCAGCTGAAAAGAAAGAGTTCCTGCTGTGTCCTCCCCCTGTGCCTCCTTCACAGTCAAAAGGACTCCAGGAAAGAATGTTTTATTGCAGGCTGCTGCTCAGGACCAGCAGTGCAAGTTTATTCTGCCTGGGGGCCCACGTGGGACAAGTTTGGTCATCTCCGCATGTTCTCAAAGCGAAATTCTTTGTCTCATTTTTCAGGCCTGGTCTAATTTAAAACAAGCCACACCGAGGAACAACGGACACACAGCACAGCGGCCTACCCACTCGGATTGGAGGGCTTGACCTGCAGTACTGGACCCACCGCTGCAGAATCTGAGGGAGGCTCCTTCCTCCTTGCCCTCTGGCCTCCTGGGCCTAACGTGCAGCTCATGAGAGTGGGGAGTGTCGTTTCTATGGCCACGAGCCTGCATCAGCAGGAGGCCTTCCCAGTTCACACAGCATGCAGCTCCCAGCCTCACAGGCCAAGATGTTCCAGTCAGCGTCAGCAGGCAAGGGGTCGAACCGCCTAGGCACAAAGACCTATTCAACTCCAAGTTACCAAAGCACCTAGCAGACTTTCCCCAGAATGGAAATAAGCCACTCAGGGACTTCAATTAAAAAGAAAATAAAGAAAAGAAACTGGATTTGGGACTCTTCACAACACATGAGCCCTTAAGTAGAGACCAGAGTGAGACTCACAGGTCCTGCTGGGCTAACCTCAGACAGAGTCCAACAATCAAGTGAAACTGGAAAATGTTTCCTTTACAGGCCTTCTGGACTCCTGAGGCTCCACCCAGCAGGTAATTCTTGCAAACAGATGAGGCTAGCAACTGTGGTGCACTCTGGGATTATTATTGTTATCACCATCTTTATTATTATTTAATAACCATCATCATACATGTTTATATGGGCTTAGTAGTTCACTCTGTATTCTTTCTATGAAAAGTTTTATTTCTATACCCATAGCAAACCTAGGAGGAAGAAGGGTAGAAATTAGCAGCCCCATTTAATGGAAGAAGAATCCATGGCTCAGAATTGCTAGGTGATTTGCCAAATCAACCTAGCTAGAAAGCACAGGACTGGAAACTCGGTCTGGTCTCTTTCTACCACTTTGCAGCCCACCTGCAGCAAGAAGCCTTAACTTTTTCAAAGCCCTGTCTTTCCCCACACCGCCCATTCTTCTAGGTGTGGGAAGAAAATGGCTACTCCTTTTATGCTTGTAACTAACGCATGGCTGCTGCCCAACAAATGAGTTCTGAGCCAGTAAGCACTCTCATCAATGCTGTTCCCATGGGCCTTTACTTCCCCTGCCCTGGGTCATATTTAGGAGGGCTCCGTGAAACTCTCATGGAATCTTAAGTAGTCAGAAAAAGAAGAAGGAATGCAGGTGGATCCGCTCCTTGTGTGCCCATAAATGCCATCTGGCTTCCCCAGCCTGACACTTGAGCCCTTCCTGAACGCTGTACTTTCCCGGCATGCAGGTCAGTCTGTAAAAGCCATGCCACGCAGCTGCCCTCCACCTCTTGGAGACTCCAGTTATTCTGTAGTTTGATTTCTCTTGGTTTTACCAGAAGGTTCCTCCTGGTCTTCCCAGTTTGAACTGAGCCAGATGATGTTTTGCCAATGGCAGGGCCTGGGGTTTCTGTGGTCTTAGAGTCAACTTGGAGCTCTCTACCTCTCCCTGGCTGCCTGGATGGGGCATTTGGCCCATTCCACTCCTCCTCCAGGCCTAAGTTCTCTCCCACACACTGACTCCTGCAGGCTTCAAAGAGACTCAGTGGCAAAAGAAACACCCTAGATTAAAAGACCAAAAAAAAAAAAAAAAAAGTCCTGCAAAAACCTGCTGATAATGAAACTCAGAGCTAGCTGGGAACCAGGTGCAACTCATGGTTAATCCCCCTGCCAGCAGAGAACAGCCAAACCCATCTTCCTACTTCCAGTTATTCCTAGACGTTTTTAAGCCTGTGATGTGTCGCTATCACTCAGCACTCAATACTTACGGCATCAATGAATGATTACTAGCATCCTGTAACAGGCCCTTGACGGAAACTTGATCAGATAAATTCTTACTAAATGTTAAGCTAGTATACAAGCAAAAGGTCAAGGACTAGCAGATATTTACTCTGTGGTGACAGATACAACTTTAAAGCCATGCTTATTTGCCTAGTCACAGTCATTTAAATGTTGTGCTTGCTGGCAAAACTTTTTTCTTAACTATTTTTTTAGGGTGTGCTGCCGAATGAGCAATGTAATACGCATGTAGACACAGGTAAAGAATAAGGCCACGCTTTATCATTCTAAAGATCACACTCTTCAAAGTCAGTGGCAATGTTTATTTCATTATACATTTTTACAAGTAGATCAGCCATTTTAAAGTTTCTCTTTGTAAATTCTTCAACTTCCTGTACCTGAGTGTATTGGTCTCAGATTTTCCCACCACTTTATACCTAAGACTCTATAATATTCTACTTTTCAATTCAGGTTACTGAGAAGCATGACCTGTAGCTAGCATGTACTTCCTGACCTCCAAAATGAAAAAGACTTATAAACAAAAAAAAAAAAAAAAAAAAAAGGAAAAAGTTTCAGCAACTATTTTTGGACCTGATAAACAAAACTTATTTTTCCAAAGTAAGAGAATCCTTTGACCTACTTTGAGGACTAAAAACCGGCTTAAATACATTGTGTTCAAGATTTTTTTTTTTTATTTTAAGATGAGAAAAATACACAGATATAATATTAAAATGCTACATTTTGTGGGGGTTTTTCCTTTTCTTTTTCTTATAATAATCCATCCCAGCCCAATAGTAACCTTAGAAAACAAGAAGGGAAAAGGGATATAACTATACATTTTAAAGTTGGACTGTTGTTATTGTTGATGTTACTTCTGTTGCTGGGTGATAATTTGGAAATGCTCCCTTTAATGTCCTCTCTGATGCTTTTTACACCTCACTATGTGATACCCCCCACCCCCCAACACACACACACCAAAGCTGTCAGCAGGCTATGAACAGAGTTCACAGAATAGAGTTCACAGAATCCAGGGTTTGTTTACCCACCAGGGCAGCATGGGGAAACACAAAGGCCCAAATGGCTGTTGTCTAACCTGTTTTCTGTGTTTTCTTTGCTTATTTCTTCCCAAGCTCTTAACAAACAGGTAATGGGTAGTTAAAACTATAGGACCAGTTACTCATCCTGCTGTGCAGTCACAAGGCTGGTCCAAGTGGAGCAGCTAGTAACTTCAGAGGACACCCCCCGGTTTAGATCTGTTTCGAAGGAGATAGAACTCAAGCCCCAGGGCACCTTATAAAACTGAAGGAGGCAATGACTTCATTCCCTGTCCTGGTCACCTGAGCAACACCATGCACACGCACATATCCTAAAATGATTCTCTACGGTGCCCCACTGGAAGTGGGAAAAGAAGCAGAAGACAGGTCCCTGCAGTGGCCCCTTCTGCTCCTTCCTAACTCCACTCCCCAGTCCCTTATGCAAGCTCCTGGGAAAGACCACCTTACAAGGGCAGCTTGGCCAAAGCCAGAGAATGCATAGAGAGAAGCCTAGAATTATGAAAGTAGCTCCGATTTCTTGTCTTTCACACAAATCATCCTTAACACACAAGGACCTTGCGATCTGAATTCACAATATAGTTTCAAAATAAAGAACAAAGGTTCCACGACACCTAGAAACATCTAAGATCCTCATAATGTAGGATAGCTGCTGCCTTTGTTAGGGTCACATTTTCTTGGAGACTGTAGGTCCAATGGTACTGAAAACCTTCATTTTTTCGTATGGATCTATATTAGGGACCATGGGGCCACATCAGATTGGTTCTTAGGCCTCTATCATTTTTGCCAGAGAAAAATTCATGTCTTCTCCTTTAACTACGACCAGGCTAAATTTACTTTACTAAAGGAAACTCTGGCCCTAAAA
This sequence comes from Geosciurus inauris, assembly GCA_004024805.1. Taxonomy (NCBI): domain Eukaryota; kingdom Metazoa; phylum Chordata; class Mammalia; order Rodentia; family Sciuridae; genus Geosciurus; species Geosciurus inauris. Next base: position 362,443 of record PVHX01000047.1, read on the forward strand.
CTCATGTAAACTTTCCATTTCACCATGATGTCTTCTTTTCTTGGATTCAGCACAAGTCCTTTCTAATCTAAGAAAATGGTTCTTAATCCCCCACCCCCACCCGTGTTTGTTTTCCAATTTAAGAGTATCTCTCTGTACATGCATAAAACATCAAAAGCTCCAGTGATGTGTCCAAGGTTGTTCTGAGCTGGGAACAGCTGATCTCACAGAGGGTTCTAACCTGCCATCACCCTCCCGTGGGCCTTGCCTCACAAGCATGGCCATGGAAGACCCTGTCCCCCAGCGTCAACTGCAGCCCTCTCTCCTTCAGCTCCACTTTGATAGCCACACAGGTTTGAACTCACACTCTGGGCAGCTCATCTCTCATACCCATTTCCTTCCTTTTCTTTTGCCTCACAACAGAGTTGAACAGCACGCTGCCTAGTAGTCAAAAGGCTTCCACGTGTCCATAGGTTTTCTGTCAGTGATCTTTTTAAGCAGCCATGGACTAACAGAGCACTGGGACCTTCCAGCCATTCCTCACAGGGGACAAGGCCTCTAGAACAACACACGCTGTGATTGGCTTAACAACAGACAAATCAGAACTGAAGTCTCCGTTTTCAAACTGGTACTGGTTAATCCAGTCTACTGTTCTGTCTCCTGAGGATACAACAGGCGATCAATGGAATCTGAACCACTTGAAGACCAGGAGGGAAGGGGAGGGAAGGGGCTTAGTGAACAGGAAACCATTTCCCTAGAAATTTTCTTCCTTTTGACTCTGTCCCCATTGACTCACTTAGGAAAAAGAACAAAAACACAAAACAGTCTTCTTCCAACCTCTGCCCTACAGTAGAGACTTCCGTTTTTTTGTTTGTTCGGTTGTTTGTTTTTGTACATAGTTATAGTTAGTTAAGAGGTGTTGTGTTGGGGCTGGGGTTGTGGCTCAGTGGCAGAGCGTTTGCCTCGCATGAGCAAGACACTGGGTTTGATCCTCAGCACCACATAAAAATAAATAAATTAAATAAAGATATTTTTAAAAAAGAGGTATTGTGTTCTACTGCACAGAATGGTGACTATGGTCAATAATAATGTGCATGTATTTCAAAGTAGCTAGAAGAGATGACTTGTAATGTTTTGCCACAAAGAATGGATAAATATTTGACTACCTTGACATTGTACAATGTATACATGTATAAAAAGATTACACATACCCCATAATCTTGAACAATTACTGCATTCTAATTAAAATAAACCTAAAAACTTCAATTTTGTGCACGTGTGGTTCTAAGCCCTTTATTTATTTATTTATTATTATTATTTTTTGGTACTGGGGCTTGAACTTGGGGTACTCGACCACTGAGCCACATCCCCAGCCCTATTTTGTGATTTGTTTAGAGACAGGGTCTCACTGAGTTGCTTAGCCCCTCACCATTGCTGAGTCTGGCTTTGAACTCGTGATTCTCCTGTCTCAGCCTCCCTAAGTGCTGGGATTACAGGCATGTGCCACCATGCTCGGTGGCCCTTGATTTGTTTTATTAACTTATTTATTTTGGTACTTGGGATTGAACCCAGGAGCACTTAACCACTGAGCCACATCCCCAGCCTTTTTTATATTTCATTTTTGAGATAGGGTCTCAGTAAGTTACTCAGGGCCTACCTGAGGCTGACCTTGAACTTGTGCTTTTTTCTGCCTCAGCCTCCCAAGCTGCTGGGATTACAGGCATGTGCCACTGCGCCCAGCTCTAAGCCCTTTGGTGCTCATGCTCTCTGGCTATAATCAGAGGGTCTGTGTTGTCTTGTATATTAAACATTATTCTATTCGCACCTGTGGTAGCATCCCATTCTAAGCCAAAGGAAATATCTGATTAAGCAATATTTGGCTCGACATTCTGTGACTTGGAAATTTTTACGGTTTTTATTTCATTGTTGTATCAGTGCTGCCACAGAAACTTTATTCCTTATGATTGTATGGAGTTCAGTATGGTCTTTAGTCTACATAAAATTTCAGCTCTGTTAAACCACTGGAAGAGTCTTCTTTGGGTCTGTTGTACCATCTACAGAGACCTCAGCAGAATGGAAGTTGTTTTGCCCACATTTAGATCAATACTGGTTTAAGATTTTTGCTTAATTTCCCTCTAGTATTTTAGGCACATAACTTCATGCTACAGTTGCCTTAATACATGCACCTTATCTTCTAATTAGAGTGATAATCTATGGTCCACACTGCATCTTGGGTAAAATGCCTCCTTTGTCACTCATGCCACCTCTTTTTAAGCCCTGATCATGCTGTTGGTGGAGGAGGGAGCCTAAAGTAATTGTTTACCCATATTTTTAATGACAGCTAACTATGTAACCCTTTCTCTCCCCCTACGCCTCCCTCCCCCTGTCTCTCTTTGTGGTGCTGCATGTGGAACCCAGGGCCTCCTACAAGCAGTCTACCACTGAGCTACACCCTTGTCCTATATAACCAACTCCTCAAGACAAAACCTAGAATTCCCTATGCACAGAAAATGGGTTTACAATTAGCTTTCTAGAAATGAATAACAATCAAGTATAAATACTTGTTAACAGGTTGACCCAGAAGCACATAAAAACAAACCTGATCTGGTCAAAGGAAGAGACCTCCCCCTCCTCCCGCCACCAGCTCCAGTTCCAACATCCACTTAACTCCCAAAACCACTTCCCCAAGACAAACCTGTTTCTCTGGCATGGTAAAGCTGCCCACCATCCAGGGGTTAGTCCCCTAATCTTTGAATGCTTACTCTTGTATCCAGTAGTTATTTCTATGACCCGGACACCTCTTTCTTCCATCCCTACTCCCCTGTGGGCTGCCTTCCTCCCTTCCTTCCAGACTAATGCATCTCCCAGCCAACTCTTTTCCAGCTTCAGTCTCCTTCTCCCCTCCATCCTTCACAATGTTTCTAGATAAACCTCCTATGACCTTGTCTCTGCTATACAAAATCCTGGGGTGCTTTGTGCACTGAGTAACCATATCCTAACTGGTTTTCACCAAGAAACCACATTTCTAATAGCACTTTGTCTGTACTTCTCTTTGGTATTAGCTTACAGCTTCCTGAGGAAAGGGACTTTAACTGCCTTATCATCTTTATATTTTTAGAGTCATTATTAAGTGTATGCAGAAGAACTTCAAATTCAAACTTTAAGTTAGAGGTTTCTGTGTACATATTGTGCAGTATCTAGTCATCAAGTGTGACCTTATTTTTAAAAGTGTCTTCATTGTATTTCCTATACTTTAGTTCTTTCAGTGTATAATTTCCATAAATCATTATTTAGCAAATGACCCATGAAACCAATATCTCTAGCTAGGTGCAGTGGTGCGTATCTTTAATAACAGCAACTCAGGAGGCTGAGGCAGGAGGATTACAAGTTCAAGGTCAGCCTCAGGACTGGGGATGCAGATCAGTGGTAGATCAACCCTGGGTTCAATCCTTGGGGGAAGGAAGGAAGGAAAAAAGGAAAGAAGAAAGGAAGGAAGAAGGGAAGGAAAGAAGGGGAGGAAGCGTGAAAGGAAGGGAGGAAGGCAAGAAGGAAGAAAAAAAGAAAGAAAGGAAGGGAAAGGGAAGGAAAGGAAAATAAGTCAATATCTCTATTCCAATCAGATCTACTGCTGAGTGTTTGGCTGAGTGCTCTAGAATAAGCCATCTAGAAACATATCAGTATTTAAAACATTAATGAAAACAATACTCAAGATACTCTGGTAAATTAGTTCTCAAAAAGTAATCATTGTAAACATAAAATAAATGATAGGTCTTCAGGTGAAGCTCTGTTATCAAATCATACCTGAAACTGATATAAGCAAAGAAACAGACATTCCAGGAAGAACTATGTTACCAAGATATGAATCCACACACTTTCTAAAGACACTGCACCTCCCAGAAATCTCATTTTCTAAAACTGTCATTGTAAGGCTCAGTTTGCTTGATCAGATTTTGATTGAAGAAGAATGAAACCCCCTTGACAATCAGCTACATGCCCTTCTTAATCCCAGTGTGATTTAACAGACAGGACCTAGACTAATGGTGGGGAATCCCGGAGTTCAAGTTCTTCCTTTAATTAGCTTCCTGACCTTGGGCAAGTCACTACACCCTAGGAAGTCTCTGTGTCTTCACCTGGGAAATGAGAATGTTTGGCTCTGATCTTCAAGATTTATTCACCTCTAGAATTTGATGATTTATAAATATTAGAAATAAGGGTTTTTTTTCCCCCAGTACTGAGAGCAGTGAACCACTGAGCTACATTCCCAGCACTTTACTTTTTAATTTTGAGACAGGGTCTAGCTAAATTGCCCAGGATGGCCTTAAACCTGGGATCCTCCTGTCTCAGCCTCCAGAGTAGCTGGGATTATAGGTAGTAGGTACCACCACACCTGGCTTAGAAATAAGTTTTTTATTTATTGATACCTACAATAGCATTAAGAAATCTCAGATACATTATGTTCAGTGAGGAAGTCAAACTCAAAAGGATATCTATTCTATGATTACATTCTTTTCTTTTGTGGCACTGATAACCCAGGGGTTCTTTGCTCCTGAGCTACATCCCTAGTACTTTTTATTTTCAGACAGAGTCTTACAGATTTGTTGAGGTTGGCCTCAAACTTGGGATCCTCCCGCCTCAGTCTCCTTAGTAGCTGAGATCACAGGCATGGGCCACCATGCCTGGCACTATAATTACATTCACATGACATTCTGGAAAAGACAAAACTATAAGGATGAAGGAAAGATCAAGCGTGGCTGAGATTAAATATAAAGGGACTGTCTGACTATGAAGGAACAGCAAGGGAGATGACTCTGGGGTGGAGCCATGGAATGTTCCCTATCTTGGTCATGATGGGGTTGCGCGATTCCACGCATTTGCCTGAATTCACAGGACAGTACACCAAAAAAGTGTACTATGTGAATTCTACTACATGTAAATTAAATTAAGTCATTTAAAAAATCCCAAGCCAATGCAATTTTTGATTCTGCAATAGCTATCACTTCCTAAGAAATTAATACTGATCTTTTATATTTGCTAACACCATTTTGTTCCAAGACTGATGAACCAAGTTTGTATCTGAATGCTTTGCTGTTTGTTTTCGTGGTATTATTGTTGTTTTTAACCTTTAGATAGACATTCTGCAGAATCCTTTCTGTGTAGCGCTCTCTCCCAGGGTGGTACATCTAACAAGGAAAAAGTGAAATGAACCCAAGTGGGAATGATTCTGGGGCTGCCGGGCCCTGCTTGGCCTTTGTGGAATGTCAGAAGGCTGTTATTACTTTTTGTGATTCAAACTAAAGATGGGAAGTACAGAACCCAAATGATAACAGGACAGTAACAATAACAGCTAACATTTAATTAGCACTTAATATGTTCCAGGCGCTAACGTGCTTCTATAAAGCCTTACTAGTGCTACAGAAAGTAGCTCATTTCGTTCTGAGAACAATCCTGCCATGGGTTATATCATTATCTCCTTTGACAGTTGAGAAGATCAACCAATTTTCTCAAGGTCAAATGTCTACTAGATGCAGAGTCAGACTGGAAACCTAGACAGCTTGGCTCTTACCACAAAACTAAGACCCTGGGCTGAGGACATAGCTCAGTTGGTAGAGTGCTTGCCTTGCATGTCCAAGGCAGGCCCTGGGTTCAATCCCCAGGACCACAAAACAAAACAAAACAAAAACAAAAAAACTAAGACCCTGTGTAGAAAAGCCATATTTAAAGGAACAATCTATTCATCTTCTTGGAGAGTCTCCAGCTTCTACCGTGTGAAACCACCAATTCTCTTCTATATGCTTTTTAGAAATTGGGTAAAGGCCTTTCTAATGAGGACAAGTCAGCACCTCCTGCACTGTCCAGTGAATTCCTAAGGAAGTTGCACAGCAAAATCCCTACAGAGACATTTTCTAGCTCCCCGTAGAGCTGCCCCTGCCTGCGCACCCTGCTGGCAGCAGGGCTGACTGGTGGGGAGCACCTTGTTTCTCTATAGACTCTAACACTAGGCAAGAGAAGGGCTGGGCTTCTGCTGGCTGCTGGTTACACTTCAATGATTTTGCTGTTTTATGTAAGTTTGGGCCTCTGGGGAGAGAAAACTGTCCCAAAGCAGACAAGTTCCTGTTCCAGAAATGAGCAGTTCTCCTTACTCACAAGGTAAGACCAACTGGCTAAACCCTATAAGCCAGAGGGGGACAATTAGTAAAATCAAAGGACAAAGCTGTCCAGGCTGAAGGAAACTATCGATGAGCCCATTAGACAGTATTTGTAAGGTATTTAGACACTAAGCACTTTGAATGCAGTCAAAAGCCAGTGACAGAGAGAAAGGGCCCTCCACTAGTTCATGGGCTTATCAAGTCTGTTCACCTCAAGTCCAAACGAATCATCTTAATAGTGGTTTATGGCCAGAACAGGGTCGAGTGGGCTTTCAAAAGAGCAGGGCAGGCCTAGCCCAGCCTGAGTAGATTGCACCACCCCTCTCCAAGGCTCTCAGCCTCTCTTTGTTAAGGATTCCCACTCTGAGCAAGTGAAAAGTAGACCATAGTTTTATTTATTTATTATCTGTCTCTTCAAAGAAGGCTGTAAGCCCCAAAGAGAACAGCAAGGAATCATCTCTGTTCTTTGCTGTATCTGACTCAGAAAACTTTTTTTTTTGTGGCGGGGAGGGTACCGGGGATTGAACTCAGGGGCACTCGACCACTGAGCCACATCCCCAGCCCTATTTTGTGTTTTATGTAGAGACAGGGCCTCACTGATTTGCTTAGCACCTCACCGTTGCTGAGGCTGGCTTTGAACTCCCGATTCTCCTGTCTCAGCCTCCTTAAGTGCTGGGCTTACAGGTGTGCGCCACTGCACCCAGCTTCATAGATCCATTTTTAGAATAAAAATTTAAAAACAAAAGTTAGAGGATTAATGGACTATCTGGAGGGAAAGACTCCAACAACTCAGCAACTCAGGTTGAGTTTTAGGCCCCACTTTTCCCTGCTGTAGTCACCAAAACCTTATCACTGGAAGTTAACCAGTCCCTTCCCTCTACAGAGAACTTTTGCAGAACCATCACCAGCATTCTAACTCCAGAATCAAGGACAACCAATTTCCCAAATTCAAATTCAATGGGGCAAATGGGTTGGGGGGGGCGTGGGGACAGACAGTCTACAAAGCAAACCTTCTCTACGCCATCTATTCCCACCCCTCAAAGCAGGTGTCCAGCTTGGCAAGGCGAGGCATGAGGCGTGTTAACCGAGAAGCCCTCCACCAATTAATGTGTCATTGCTCCTTTAAAACTGAGAACAAACGGCCTGGCTGCTCCTGATCCCCCAGGCCGCAGAGCGGTAATTGTCACTTAGCCACTTAACTCCCTGCAGCACTGCTCACTCACTCCTCCTGGTTTATCTCTCAGCCAATTACTGCTGTCATTTGCGTTTCAATGTGTGCCGTCAGGGGCCAGGCCCTGAGCACAGTCCAACAGAAAACACCAGGCCAGAAGCCTGGCAAGCGCAACCCAGCCTCGTCATCCACCACACAGTGGGGCTGCAGAGGTCTCCTCCGGAAGTGAAGGCCCACAGACAGCTCCAGGACCCCCAGGCTCCCCAGCACACCGCAGCTGTGCTCAGTGCCTGGCCCTACACTGAGGCAACCAAAAAGAGGAACATCTGACCCAAAAGGCCATGGCAAGAATAATGATGGTGATACTAAAGCAATAGAAATTTTGCTGCTTAGTGACAAGCAGGCAAGAGGCCAGGAGGGAAAGAAGCAGCGGTGATGGCAATATATTATTGCAAAAGCAAGACAGGCACTGTCTACAATTGTGAAGACCAGAAAAAAAAATCTAATTCAGGTCCCACGCAGGGTGTTGATCCACCTGTAACTTGGCCCCAACGTGAATATTCTCAGGCAGTCCTGAGAAACTATCTAGAAATTATATTTGTATTCTATTGTCATAGTGTAGGTTAGGGGTGAGTGGTGTACTTAGTCACAAAATCTTTCTTTTAAGAAGATTCCTTAAAAGCACAATCAGATGTGAATTTTTATACTTAAATCAGAATAAAAGCTTGCCAAGTCATGTGTTCAGATTTTTACGTTTCTGCAAAGATATCTTTTCTGGTGGCTCAGTGGATCCTTGTTTTTTCCAATATTTGGTTTACTATGTCTTCCTGGATCAAATCTCGATATACCCTTGTGCACCGCATTAAAGTTTTTATCTCCAAAGAGTGAAACTCCCCTGTGCAGGCAGAAGCAGTGTCTTATTGGAAATGTATTAACCTAGCCCGAGTCTTTCTTTTGGAATGCACTTGATCTAGTTGAGAGATATATGTATGTTTTAAGCCCTGACCATGTGAGGGAAGGGAAACGGAAAGAAACTGAGGAACATACAGGATCCTTGCTAACTGAGCTCCTGCCCAGTGCACTACAGCTAGGAGCAACTGGAAGGCCAACATGGAGACAGATCAGCAGCAGGCTAGGTGGGGAGCCGTCTCTGGGTTGTCAGCATCTTAATGTTTCTGGCTAAATAGCAGTGAGGTTGTCCTGCTCAGCCTACAGTCAGCAGCTAGCTCTCTCTGACATTCCATCCTCCGAAACCCCAGCAACCGCAGGAGGAGGGCCTGAGCCAGAAGAGATCTGTTCTAGCTAGATCCACACAGTCTGTCTCCTCCTGGTCCTAAAATAAAACTCATAACTTCTCTGCCAATGAGCTCTGCCAGGCCTGATGACGTAGCAGTGCCGTCAGTTCTATTTGCAGGCAAGGTCCATGTGCACCAGGGTTTCATCCAGGTAAGGAGGAATCTGGGAGGGAGAAAATGGGAGGGGCTCTCAGAAGATGGGCCTGTCTTCTTCCCACTGTGCAGAGGGAAGGTCTGAAAGAACAGGGGAGGTGCCCGCAGGATGGTAGTGTCATCACCAGCTGTGCGAAGAAGTCTGGGCCTTGCTTAGCTAATTGCTATCCTCGGGCTATCTGCTACCCACTGAAGACCAGACAGGGGAACTGTTCGGTGCATAACAAAGAAAAATCACAAGTAAAATCAAGCTTAGCAGTGACCAAGGCTGCCATGCTGAGGACCAGCGACCATGGCCAGCCACATGGGGGAGGCAGGGGGCTCAGGTTTGGCTTTGCTCATCTTCTTCCAGCTTTCTAACTAAGAAAAGCTTAAATTTGGAACCTATGTGCTCCTTTCTTGCTCATTTCAGTTCTCGCCCTGACCCATTTCTGGTGACCAGAGAGCACTTGGGAGATGGCAAATAGCTTCACGGTGGCTACAGGGTGAACTTGGGCCCCACAAGAGAAACTTTTTCTTTCAGATCTGTATATACATTTTTTAAATTTTGCTTCGAGCTGAACAAACTATTGGAACATCTACTGTCCCTCCTTCCTTCCTCTTTCCTCTCTCCCTCCCTCCCTCCCTCTCTCTCTCTCTCTCTCTCTCTCAGCTGATCAATAGCTGGCTCTCTGGGTCATGAAGTGTGCAATAAGCTGTTCTTTTTTCTTTTGTCTCAAAGCCAAAAGACACTTTATGGAGGAGCAAATCCCTCTTCCCCCGCCCTCCCCACAAGCAGCAGCCTAGTGCAGGTTTGGCAGCCTGCCATCCATGGTGGAGAACTGCACACGGCCAATCAGCAGCACGGATGTGAGCCCCCGGCTACAGAGGAGCTGTCTTTCCCCAGCCTGGGCTGCTGCCACCAACTGCACCCAGGGCCACTTGGCTCAGGCTGAAACCCCGCCTCTTTCTAAAAAGATGTCACTGAGTACCGGTCCTTGGGGTGCAACAGGTCTGTCTTTCCTTGTTTTTGTCAGATTCGAATTTGACAAGCTGGGGAAAAGCTTTGCTTCTTCTTCCCTTATTTATTCCCAGTAACCCCAGTCACTGTCCCTAACTTTCACACAGCAAAATCAGGGGACCTGCCACTCCCAGATCCTAGCTTGGAACCCAGTGCCTCCCTGGGCCTCTGCACAGATCAAACCTGCGTATGAAAAGCTGAACGCAGTGCTTTCCTGTGACCCTCTGACTGTGGCACTACCCTGAACTTGGAGCTGGGGGCCCTATTAACTGCACCTCTCCTTATCTCCCACATCCAGTCATTGAGCTTTCTGAATTTAACCTCATATTCATTTCTCAAATCCAGCTCCTAGAATCCAAAGATAAGGCCACAGCCCTAGTTCAAGTCAAATCCTCCTCCTCCACACTGTCCCCTTGGTCCCCCACCAGCAGGAAACTAATACCCAAGTCACTCCATCATGGTCCATGCCCTCAGCTCCGCCCTCCAAGCTTTTCAACAGGACATTGGAGAACTTAAGTTCCTCTGTCACCACATTCCCTCCTTGCGCCAGGGACCTGAACCAAGGCTGGCCCCACCAGGAAGCTCTAGCCTCCAGCCTCAGGCTCCACCCTCCCCACAGATGGGCCCCTCCCATCCCCCTCCCACCCTTCGCCGAGTGACTGCCTGGGACTGTGCCAAAGGCACCCACCCCACCTCCACTCTAGACTCGGTGCTCCTGCAGTGCTCAGGCACACCTCTGCCACTGCATCCAGTTCCTTAAGAGCAGCCATCATGACGTATTTCTCTGTGTAGCGACACACCAGGGGCACCTGTTACACAGTCGGCCCTTGGCAATTGGGATATTGGATTTGTACTTTCTGATTACCAGTCAATGCCACCTATTACTTATCACAGAACAATCAATGCCTTGGTCTGAATTGGATCCATTTTAGTGTGATCTATATTTAAAGGCAGGAGATTCCCAGACACCAATGAGTGTGCCTATGTAGCATACTTTGTCTCACAACTTACGTACTCTAGGGGACTTAATAATGTGATGGGGTTAAAGACGATGACGATGACGATGACGTCAACCACGACAGGAAACGGGAGATGATTAGACATCCCTTTATTCTCTGAGGCTGTCTAGCTGCTTAAAACAGGGCAGGATGAGTCACCGAGCGACAGCTCACTTATCTTGAAAACTTAACTAACCAGAATTCAGCAGGGATCTCAGACTTCTCAGAAGTCTGAAAAGCCAAAATACATACAGGAAAGTCCGTGCGCTAGAACTTAAAGAGATAACTGGCGGAGGGGTCATCTGGTCTGCGTCCAGAGCCTGTTTGTTCCTGCTTTAAAGCCACCTTGATAATCTAGACAATCTCATTTCCCAGCACAGCAAGTTAGAGAAAGTACCAGAAGAGGTGAGATGGAAAGAGGCACCCGGGACCCCACACAGTCGGGACAAGAGAAGTGCTAACCATGTACAAAAGAGCAGACAAACTTCAAAGAAACACACAGAACACAGCAGCTGGGGACACCTCACATTTAGGAGCAAGTTCTACACATAGTAACAACCCCTAATACATCCCATGATGAAGATACAATATTGACCTCTATAATAATGACCAAGATAGCAAGAGAGAGTTGAAGCCTATTTGCTACTTGCAGAAGGAATTTATTGTTCATTTTTATGAACAATGTAAAAAAAAAGGCATTTCAGAATTTACTGGTTATGTTTATCTGGGCTGACATACCTGACGAATGAGCCGTTGCTTAACTTCAGCTGACGTGGAACTAAGTGCCACGCCACGCTCACCCACCAAGAGTGCTCAACCTAAAAAACTCAATGCTCTGGAGAACACATTTGTATGTGCAGCTTTATTTTTAAAACAGTCAAACAGAAACCCTATCTGCCAAAAAAAAACTACCAAATACAGCACGTCCCACACCTCCGCATCCATGCAAAACGCAAATGGACTGAGATTTTAATTCAGGGCCAAAGAACACAAGGTAACTGTTTTAAAGCAGAGTTCCACCTGGGCAACAGTCTTCTTTGGGTCTTGACAGCCCACTCTCTGTCTCTCTCTCCTTCTCTGTCTCTGTCCACTTTGTTCACCTTATCTCAGACTCCTCAGCTGTCCAGGAGCAGCTTAGATGAGGAAGATGACCCAAACTAGGTTTTGTTGACTCATTTCTTTGGTGGCTCAGCAGGAGGATGACCCATACCTGGTTATTTTTCACAAGACAGGAGTTTGAAATGGAATTAAATGAAAATGCTGCTGGATGAGAAAGTATTAAAGTGGAAACTTTACAAAAATAGGATATTGCAGCCAGGCATGGTGGCTCATGCCTGGAATCTCAGCGGCTCAGGAGGCTGAGGCAGGAGGATCTCGAGTTCAAACATAGCCTCAGCAAAAGCAAGGTTCTAAGCAACTCAGGGAGACCTTGTCTCTAAATAAAATACAAAATAGGGCTGGAGATGTGACTCAATGGTTGAGTACCCCTGAATTCAATCACCAGTACCCCCCCAAAAAACAAAAAAACAAGGAATATTGCTGGAAGGAATGTACTAAAGGAAAAGCAAGGATTAGGGTTATAAAGGGTGGCCAGAGGCAGAAATTGGTTAATCCTAAGAACGTGGCAAAGAATTTACCACAGAGCATGACGGGAAGGAAGCCAAAGTTCGGCCACTTATGTGAACATTCCTGCAGAACTGGAAATTTCACAACTGCATCTCCTAGCTCACTTTTCTTCCTGGTGACAAGAGGGAAGCGAACACTTTTACAAGATGGGAGAAGTTACCACAATCTTCTCAATATCGTGTTTCTGCCGAATGTTTCCCAACTGGCTCTCACTGATTTGGTATTTTTTGTCAACCTGCGTGTATTAAAAAACTTGTCTTGAAAATAAATTTTTTATTAAAAGCTAAAAACCTTCAAGCCCTCCACATCTTTTTTTTTCCTGCATGATATAACATTAGACTAACAAGAAATAGATATTGTTTATTTACCATTTCCTCAACACCTATTCTGTGTGTGGTCCAGGGAGTTCCTAGAAATCTCACATTTTCAAAATCGGGGTAAATTTTAATTTGCACATGTTAAGTGTATGGATTCACACCAAAAATAATATTCTGACACAGAATATTTGCAGTGGACTCAAAAATATCTGTGATACACTCAAAAGGTTTATTTAAGCCCGGCAAATCCAGGTTTGAATGCTATCTATTACATACAAACTGCATGACCTTGGGCAGGTGAGTTAATGTCTCTAGGCACTGATTTCTTCATCTGTTGAATGGAAGACCAGGTTTCATTGTTGTTAGGAAGATTAAATAAGATCAGATGTCAGGGGCCTAACACAACCTGGCACGTGGAGGTTAAGCAATTGTTCATTTACTAAATGTTTACTGACCATCAGCTTTGTGTCAGACTCTACTCTAGGCATGGAGCCTCAGCAACAGAAAAGAAAACCTAGATCCCTCCTCTCTCCTCATCCTTCACATTATTGTCACCAGGCCTTGTCATGGGCTCTGCAAGCCTGTGAAGATTGGATATGGTCCCGATCTCCCAGAGGCCCTTCTTTTCTAGTTCTCATCAAGGATGGCACTTTCAAGTGAGATTGAGCCTGCAGCCATGAGTCCTCAGCACAAAGGCCCTGTGGCTCCTGATCCTCCACAGGCTTCACCTGGGAACCCAGACGCAGAGAGTAGGCAACACACACCCTAGCCTGGTGTTTAGGCAGAAATAGAATTTAAGTGGCAGATGACTGTAATCCCAGCACTTGGGGAGGCTGAGACAGGAGAATCGCGAGTTCAAAGCCAGCCTCAGCAATGGCGAGGCACTAAGCAACTCAGTGAGACCCTGTCTCTACATAAAACACAAAATAGGGCTGGGGATGTGGCTCAGTGGTCGAGTACCCCTGAGTTCAGTCCCTGGTACCAAAAAAATAAAAAAAGAAAGAAACAGACTGCTCTCTTGCCTTTTTTGCTCTTAAAATGAGGAAGGTGATTTATGTGGTAGTGGGGGGGCACCGCTCTATTCAGAGGAAGTTCCCAAATGAACTGCTCCATTGTGTCTTGCTCTGTGACTCATTCTTACTTTTCCTCCCCAGCACCCCCTCCCATGTCTTGGTGTGTTCCATATGGGGCACAATAGAATCTTTGTTTACAAGAATCGAATGTGCAATAAAACCAGTTATTAAGGCAAGACTAATTTATGAACAAAAAATAGGGCCAGTACAATTAACATGAAATGTGTATTTCACAGTCCTTTCTTATCTATAACAATTTCAATTGATAGAATTGATGAAGAAACTAGCTCAAAACCTGATGTGTTTATAAAATCACACTCAAGTTAGAAGCATGTGATTGATACACACACACACACACACACACACACACAATTCAATAACAAAACATTTGTAAAGCCCTTAAAATTCTGAGATCTGTTTTTTTGTTACTGATACAATCATCTACCTGGTCTCACGATCTCATAAGTAAGAAAACTACAGTCATTTTCAATGGGTGGGTAGATGAAACTTTATGGGAAAAGTCAGAGGCACTTTGTAACCGAACGCACTTGGCTTTGAACCTCAACCCTATTCACTTCACACTATCCACCATCAAGAAAGTGGATAAATGTCTCAAAGCCTTATTGACCTCATCTGGGAGGGAAAAAATGGATTTTCAAGAGGACTAAATTAGAGGAAGGACGGAAGCAGAGTGTTTGAACATGTTAGGCATTCAGAAAAAGGTGTTTCTCCAAACTCCCTGCCCCCAACATACCACTCTTGAAACCTCTCTTTTCCCTCCTCTGTGATTGCAGCACTCCTGGACCACTGCCCTCCAACTGGTTTTTCAACCTCTTGTCTGCAACTCCTCCAGATCATTCAAAACCTGCTATTAGAAATAGCATTCACAAAATGGGAAATTTGACCATGGCTCTCTCTGCTGTAAATCCTGGAATGAGGATCACATTCAGAATGAATATGCATTCAGAGCAAAGTCCACATGCCCCCAACCCATCTGTTCAGCCTCACCTCTTGTGACTACCCACCCCTGCCCCTGAACAACCACAGCCCCCACATCCCAGGGTGCGGTCATTGTTCCTGGGATACACCATCTGCTCTGGTACACTGACTTTCGCTGCTCCCCTCCTGGCAGCCACCACCCCAGCCCGCCCATCTGTAGAGGCCACTGTTCCCTCCAAGGCTGGGCTCAAGTACCACCTTCTCTTTGAAAGCCTCCCTGACTTCCCTGGCCACCTCAGTGATCCTCAATGGGGCATCCGCCATGCCTCTCAGGTTCGTCACTTAAACTCTGTGACCTACAGTTACCCACATCAAGGACGGTCCTCTCCACTGGATTGTTGGTTCCTCCATGACGGAGACCAAATTTTATTCATTTAATAAAATAACCCTCAAGTTTTAGCATTCCTTGTATGAAGATGACATAGCCAAATTGATAATTTCTTATTGATTGTTCTATCCTTTCTGAAAGGATAGAATAAAGAAACTCTAAAAAATACCTTTATAATCAGAGGAATTTCTTGGCAGAGAAAAATCCTTTCCCCATGGACAAGTGAGTCTCTTTCCCTTCTCTTGAATGTGAGTTGCCTGTAACTGCTTGTACCAGTGGAATTCAAAAGTGATCGTATGCCATTTCCAAACTTAGCATCTAATAGGACTAACAACTTTGGCCTTGGTCTCTTAGAACCCTGAGCTTTGCTTTAAGAACTATGATTACCTATTGGAGAAAACATGGAGAGGCTCCAAGGTTACATGGAAAGGCATGGGGATCTAGGGGAGTTCAGTCTTCTGGGCATCTTGCCAAGGTGCCAGGCAGATGAGTGGAGCCATATTGGACCCTCCAGACCAGACTAGCCATTGACTAAATGCCCTCAAATGACCACAGTCCATGCTACATGGAAAAGAAGAATCACCTGGTCGATCTCTGCTTAAAGTAAGGATCAACAAAATCCTAGATATACATAAACGATGATTATTGTTTTTTAAGCCAGCAGGTTTTGGTGTAGTTTGCTAGGCAGCCAATAGGTAACTGGGACCCTATATTAATCACTTTTGAATCAGCGTCCTACCCATCTAAAAGAACACCCTTCCTCCAAAAGTAATACTTATTTGTCAATGGATAGAATAACCAGGGGTAAACTGAACTTAAAGAAGTATGTGAGGCTGTGACAGGTGAATTAGGAGTTCAAAGGCAGCCTCAGCAACGACGAGGCGCTAAGCAAGTCAGTGAGACCCTGTCTCTACATAAAACACAAAATAGGGCTGGGGATGTGGCTCAGTGGATGAATACCCCTGAGTTCAATTCCTGGTACCAAAAAAAAAAAAAAAAGTATGTATTACACAAGTGTGTTATCACCTCATCTGCCCTAGAGCCCAGTAGGTCTCTCATGTCCTCAACTAGACCCTCAGCACCTGAAAGAAGCATCCATGTTTTACATTATACTTCCCCCATGGGCGTAGCACACAGCAAGTGCTCAAAACCATTTCTCTGAGCATCAGATTCATGGACTGCCCATCTAGTAGAGATTGTACCAGAAGATTGGGAGGTAAGAACCTAAGTTCTGTTCTTCACTTTGAGAATTGAAAGGACAGGCTTGTCACTAATATTTGGATAGCTATAGTTAATAGATAACTTCAGGAACAACCTGGTAGAACACTGTACTGGAAACCAGGAGATCCTCTATCCGTCCTCTATTCCAATCACCTCCCAATTAGGGGAGGAAGAAATGTTTGTGCCTTCATGGGTCTAGTTATCAACTGGGGAGAAGCATACCTGACCACAAGTGAAATTAGGTCATGAGTGGAAAACCCCTCAGGTCTCAGTTCGTTGGCTAGAAATATCACATAAACTCAAGGTAGTGTCATTATTCTGCAGATACATTATCTAGTACATAAAATGACATGAATTAGTACATGCAATTCCATGTGCTAGAATTTGTCTTGCTTGACGTCTGCCAGACTTCCCTGTTATCATCTGCAAGGTACAGTAAATAGAGCAACACTAAGATGTATGGAGAATATGACTCACTCTCAAGGAGATAAAACACATGTTGGAACCAGAAAATAATCATCTGTGTCCTAAGCATGCTTCTTATCCAAGATGTCAGTCATACAAAATATGGTGGACAACTTGAAACTTACACGCTCAAACTTACATTTGTGGTGGTGGTGGTGTTGTTTTTAATAATGCTAAGTACTCACCCAAAAGTCATATAGGAAACTGACACTCACTTGTTCTTATGGACAGAAATTTTCCATCTATGAGAAGGCATCATGGCGGCACTGGGCCACTGCATCATGTCATTCTTTCTCACACAGCATCCCTATAAGGTCGGACCAGTTTCTAACCCCAGCTTAAAGCTGGGAACATAAGGGCTTAGAGAGATTTCAGTATCCTCCTGAATTTCTTTTCTATTTATACCATAACAAAACAATTGATTCTTATTTTCTTTCAGTTCTGGAAGAGTGGAAGTCCAAGATAAAGGTGTCAGCTGGGTTGGTTTCTCCTGGCCTCTCTATAAGGCCTGCAGATGGCCAACTTCTCTCTGTGTGCTCACTGGTCTTTGTACCTGCTTATCTCTGCAGCCCCTTTTTCTTCTATAAGAACACCAGTCTTATAACTTATGACCTCATTTATCCTTGTGACCTCTCTCCAAATATAGTAGCAATCTGGAATGGGACTTCAACCTATGAATTTGAGGTGGAGGGGGACACCATTAAGACCGTACAACTTCCAAAATCACCAAGCTAGTCAGTGGTAGAGCTAGGGTATACACCTGGCTCCCTGCCACTTTATAGGGGCCACCCAACTGCTATCTGTGGTGCTGCACACTCCATGCCATCTCACTTTGTGACCACAGAAAATCACCTTGTGCAATCACCCATTACACAAAGTTAAGAGAGTGAAGCCCAAGTATGAAAGAAGGGAATCCAAAGCTACAGAAAGGCAACATTAAGATCCAGAAAAACTGACTGGGCAAGGGATGAAATGCAGCTCACCTCCAACCCATCCCTTCAGGGACAAGAGCCCCCTCTTGGCTGCCAAGATGCTGACTTGGCTGTAACAGCAGGAAAACCCCACCCTTCTCTCAAATGGCGGGGCAGGCCCAGTGCTCTGAAGTCATTCCCAGGCACAATGCAATCACATGCTTTTTGCAAAATCACAAGATAATATACAATTTAATTGTTCTCATCACATTTTTTGCAGCCAAAATAATTCAAAGACTTTCTTAGAGTGCTATGTACCTCATAAATGTAATTAATAAAGATTTTCTGATTAGCTAGAATGTGTTAAATCCAAAGAAACAAGACATGACTTTCTCCCACTTTTAGATAATGCAGAAAGCATCTCGTATTTAGAAAAGCACAAGCTTTCAACTCTATTGGATTTTCCTTTTAAAAAGAACAATAATTTAAAGTGGCTGCTAGCAGAGAATTGTTAGGTGCATTTAAATGGGTATTTGTGTTCTGAAAATCCTAATTGGAATTCTTTTATTGTTGTTGCTTATGTACGTGTTTGTTTTGGTTCTGAGGGAGAACTGAGGACTTTTTGTGCATTAGGAAGCCTTTCATGTAAAATTCTAGTTTCATACAAAATTAAACCAGCATATTGGAAATATGACTTTATATAAAGCATTCAGACGTGCCCAAGTATTGTCTTAAAGAGATATGAAATATCAAAATGGTTATTCTCTGTGAATAATTCCACAACAAATCAGAGACACAGGAAAATGGATGTAACTTGGAAAGAGATGGCATCTGTGTTGCTCATGGCCTGTCCCTCACTGGCTCGACTCCCTGGGCTCTGAAGATGTTCAAGCCTTACCAGATAAGACACGGCTACTGGGAAAAATTGTAATTCACCTTCAGTAGTGTTGGCTACAACCACAGGAACATCAAAACTGTGCTCTCAGCTCCACCAGAGCAGAGACTCAATTTTCATTTATAAGCCAAAAGCATCTTATTGGTAAGGAAATGACTCAAAAAAAAAAAAAAAAAAAAAAACCCGTCTGCTACTCTCCTGGTAAATGTACAGCGTGTACCATTGAACACATCACATCAGTAACCTCAAACAGCGGTGCTCTTTTGATACCAAAAATCAATACTAATAGTGTTTTCTTTTTAAACAGTATCTTAACTAAAAGAATAAAGGCATTATTATAAAAACTCTTTTAGTTTTCACTAAGCAAAGGTATATAAAATCACACAGCCATATTTTAATGTTCATATTTTAGTTGCCCTTTGTTGGTACTGTCCTTTGTCTGAGATATTCATTCAAGGACTTTCCAGTGTTTCTTCTGAAACTTTCCATGTAGTAGTAGAGAATCCACAGTGCTCATGTCTGGAGCAAAAGTGTCTTTATCCTGAGGCTCCTTGACTTAGCTGACTACATAAAGACCCTCACTCTGCAAAACCACATGTAATTGCCCACCTTAAACCCAAGATCATGTGTCCTATCATAGAAAAGACATTGTGTAAAAGAAAGTCCTTTCCTGCTCCTGCAGCATTCTTGGGTAAAGCATGCTTTTTATAACTTGAGAAAAAGCCATTTAAAATCGTGACTAAAACAGTCCTGATAAGAGACAATCGTGCATGAACCCAAAGGCCTCCTGAGAAGCCTGCCTATCATGGCCTCAGTCTGGTGCTCCATTTCAAATTTTCATCAAATCCCTCTCTCCTGCTCTACTTTTTCAGGGCTAAAATAAGTGCAATGTAAGTGCCAAGGACCCCTGCAGAACCTCTTAGTACCTTGAGGAATGAATAATAAGAATTAAACATGAAAAGAGCCAGCAGATCAGCCCTTCCTCTGTCTGACAAAACAGGATTATTCCCTCCGGGGCATTTTCAAGTTAGATCACATTCATTTTTCTTGTTTACAAAGTCTAGTATTGATAAAGTAGAACAAACAGCTGCCTGTTTAAACAGCTTCATTGACAAATTCATAAGCAAGCATATAACCAAGAAGCTGCTTCTGGGAAACATGTCAGAAGAAACCCAAATCCTCTTCACGGTCTGGTCAAAGATGCATCAGTGGAATGAGGGGACCCTGGCCCACTTAGGCCGACATCCTGGGCTTCTGGAGTGCACTTGCCCAGTGCAATAACCAGAAAAAAAATTCTCTGTCTGAAAAACATACAACTGAACTTGAGATGGCTCTAGCTTTCCAAATTCCAAAATGATTTAAAATGAGCTAGCTTGGTTTTTCCACCTCGATGCTCCTAATCCCACTTTCAAAACTTCCTCCTAATAATCCCATCACTCTGTGTTATGCCACACCACTAGGGACAGTCATCCTAAACTGAAGGGACCACTCGTCATCGTTATTTCCAGATCTGTCTTGGTGTAAACAGTGACTTCTACAAAAAAGAGAAAAAACCCAGCTCCCTCCTGAGACATGTAAATAACTGGGGGAGAAAGGGCTCAAATTAATTTTCCATTTCCTGTTTTTCAAAAAAATCTTTCTCTTTGATTAGACATTCCTGCTTAGAGGCCAGGGTAGATCCACTAATGCTTCCACTCAGCCAGGACGGTCCTTTTAATTGAGCTCAACCCTCATTAAGTCCCAGTTTTAGCCAATGGATTTCTCTCTCTTCTCTTTCTCTCAGTAAATATCCTTACATGATATACCAGGTAAACTGCTGTATGCCACTTGTCTTAGAATCACCAATCCAACAGAAGTATACAATTGTGCGTGTGCACACGAGCAAGCAGCACGCACATGTGGGCACCCACCGATAAGTGAAATACAAAGGTCAAGAAGAGTCTACCTTACACAACTGTGACCTTAACTTTGATTTCTTTGTCCAAAACTTAATTGATGAACTAATTAAAAATCAGCATATTTTCAAATACCTCTAAAGTACTAGGATTTTAATTTTTATATTTGTGTCCTTTGGCATGGAGATCCAGGCACACCAACACTCAGTTTTATCACCGTTAATGGCTTTCATATTTACCTTTTCCTTCATCGTTGGTATGGTACTCACCTAGACAACTGGTAAGGCACTGGCGACCAATTGCAGCTTGAGAGCAGTTCACAACTTTTCATTTTTTTAGTCTAAAAGGGGCACAGTTTAGCGAATGCCTGGGATTAATTTCTGGAATGTGCTAACCCGGGAATGAGATTTCGAGGGAATGACGTCTTCATGAAAACAAGCAAATAAACAGCAGAGGATTTATAAACATCTCTGGCTGGAGGACCAGTCTCCAGTACGTACCTAAACCACATGAAGGAACACCTTAAATGGCACTTGGCACAGTGATGAAGGCTGAGTCTAGCTGTCCATCAGTCACCTGAGGCCAAAAGCTGAAGAACTATCACCAATGAAGTCCTTTGAACATACAAAACTTCCTCCTCTTAGTTATTTAAATGACGTGTCTAGGACTGATGGACCACCAGTCTCCTGGCCCATTCTACCTAATATTTCCTTTCATTTAGGGTTTCACAGACTGTGGATCAAAAATCACTTTAGGTAGAAGAAAGCCTTTAACTCGAATAATCGAAATAAAAAGACAACGGTGGGATGAGCAAAATATATACTCGGAGAAAAAGAAAAGGCACTGAGGGAGAAGCATGAACGTCAATAAAACAGAAAGCCAAACCTAGAAGGACCTGCCATGTAAATCAAGGACCTCTGGCTCATCAGGACGCAGCAAGCAACGACTATAACCAACTGGGAATCCCCCAATCGCATACCCAAGACAAGACATGCGGGGCTCTAGAGAATCACGTGACCAACTTCCCTAGCCCCGCTGTCCCCTGTGGGTACACATGCATGCGTGCCCACGCCATTCCAGAAGGTGCCATGGTCTGTCTTTTGTACCTTTACTCATGGAGTCTGCTCAGCCTGGAATTCCCTTTCCTCTTCATTTACCTTCAAAACATCCATTCGCTCTTTAACAGCCAGCTCTGCAATGAGCTCCTCTTGAGAATGACTTGTCCCCTGTTTTGTATTCCTGTGTCTCTTGGAGCACTTAACAAGCTGCACTGGAGTTATTAAGTGCTTCTTTGGCTCTTCAACAAAATCTGAGCTCCTTGCAGGCGAGGCTAATCCTGTCCATCCCTTGAAACCACATGGTGAAGGAAAAAAAAAAAAAAAAAAGTCTGGTCCTACGTAGCACAGTTGGATTTTATTTTTGTCAAAGTTCTTAACACAAAATGGTAATGGTGTAACTACTTTTCAAGATCACTGTGGAGGTTAATTTAAAACTAGGTGCTCAATAATTTTGAGACTCTACTTCCTTCTCATTACCAGGACCGAGGACCATTTAGTACATGTTTGAAATTCGTGTGTTGGATTAAGTGGAATCCCTGTTACTCTGATTGGTTGGTTGATTGATTACATGCCAATGGATGTAAGAGGGATTTCACCTACTCCTGTGAACTTAGACTTGAATGCTGAAGACTATGCCAGACAGTACCACAAGTGAAATGTCAGAGGTAAAGCCACTGCCTAACTCAGGCCACCAAAGGACCCAATGCCCCATTGTCCCATCTGATGCTACAATAAACACGCTGTCCTGTCCTAAATACTTCTTTTTGAATGCCACAGTATCTCGTTTCCCTCAATATAAAATGAAAATGGAAATATACACACTTTTTCTCTCCCTATATTATCAAGATGGCATGGTTCCATGAGAAATATAAAGCAGGGCCGGGCGCAGTGGTGCACACCTGTAATATCCCAGTGGCTCGGGAGGCTGAGACAGGAGGATCACCAGTTCAAAGCTAGACTCAGCAACGGCAAGGTGCTAAGCAACTCAGCGAGACCGTCTCTAAATAAAATACAAAATAAGGCCAGAGATGTGGCTCAGTGGTCGAGTGCCCCTCCCCCTCAAAAAAGAAATATAAAACAGGTTTCAACTTGTTGGGACAAGGGACCACATACAAGTTACACCAGTGGTCTCTTAGCATTTGAGGGTTTCAGTTGAAGGTGTTAATCAATTTTTGAGGAAAGAGAGAAGAGACTGTGAAAACAGGAGAGAAGTAAAGAAGAGGCATGGTAACTCCTTGACAAGGAACAATCCCCCACCCAGTTGAATGTATCCCCCTACCTTCCATAGACCCCTGCAGCAAGCACCCCAGAGCAGGACTCAGTATCTGCTAATGCTCAAAGCGCTCTATTAGAATTTTACAAAATGACTTCTTACAGTATACTTCTAACTAGCAAAAATCCAGTGATGCTCTCCGGCAAAAGAAGTCTCAGAGCTCTTTCAGTGTGCAGAGCTGGCTCCCTAATCCCCAAGCAGAGCTTCTAGACTGTAAGGTGTCTCCTCGCCTCTTCTGAGGCCACCGTGTTACCGTGTTACCACGTTAGCTCAAGGGGGAAGCAGAAAGGCATTGTGTTAATTATGTGTACGCAGACAGCCATGCCACATCCAGAAGCCATTTTTTTTCTTTTAATAGTCCACTTTCATCTTATTAATAAAAAGTAAAAACTCTGACTTCCTCGGAATCACCTAGAGCTTTTAACGGAAATCTTTTCTTCAAGTAGGGTAGCTTTCTCCAGCTGATCCTATAAACACTGCTAGCAATTTTTTCCCCAATGCCTCTAACATATTTTCACTTAGCACCAGTTTGATGTATAAGATCTGACAGCCCGGCAGTTATAGGCCACCTGCATCACTGTCGCCATGACAACAGTGAAAGACAATCCATGATCCCATGCCCTGGTCACACGTTTCAATACAGCTTATCTGTCCAAAGCCACTGAGTCTAATGGAAGAGAGTAATTACCATCTTCCACTCATTGTCAAAATTCCCACCATATAATGCTCTTCAAAATTATTTTATTCCTCTCACATGGCTGCTTTGCAAAAACTAAAAGAAACCTTAAGTGGAAAGGGGGGTGGATGGGAGAAGGAGGAGGCTGTGACGGGTATAAATGTAGCTGACTGTGCGTGAACTGTCCCTTTGCAGCCCAGAAATGCACTGGCCAGGGAGAGAGAGAGGGCGACAAAAACAACTCTGACTCGTTGACTATCCTCTTAACATTTTTTAAAAATCTGGGTCAGGAAATTAGACAGTAGAATCTCTCGGTTTTGACCTGTCCGGAAGGTATTTCGTCACTACCAGCACAGACCGTGCACAGAGACCTTGATCCTGCAGGACCGTAGCTACCAAGCACGGTGACACAGAACAGGGTGGCGGCTGGAACGGATGGAGGTGAGGCCTGGACAGAAGCCTCCATGTGAAGGCATGTCCTTCATCCTTTCCTCCAGTGCTCTTCACTCCTTCCCTTCACACTCTGATAATAAAAATGGACACTTGCGTGTCTTTGGCATTGAGTACTGCATGTTCTTGGTGGTGGGTGCAGCCTTGCCTCTGAGAAAAGTCTGTTCATACAGTATTAAAAAGTGAACTTTGACCAGCAAACACTTTGGTGGAAAGACATTGTGGAGAAAAGTACTTACAGGAAAGAGTAATTAAATTTAAAGGCAGCATTCAAAGTCACGTGGACTTGAAAAGCAAACTATAAAGAGCCATAAAAAAAAACAATTGGACAAGAGAGCACAAAGAAAGATCATGCTGTGGGTACAGGCAGCGCAACTTGGTGACATTGCTCCACCCTTCCTCTAATTTCAGTCATCTTCCTAACAATAAATCACTCTTCACCCAGAAAGTTATATGAAGTGGTGCCTAGCTTTGTGGTCAACCTAAAATACTCCTATTAAGAAAAAAACAAGTAATTTCATATGATGAAATAAATCCCAATACAAAAAGGACAAAATGTAATTTTTAAATATAAATAATGAATTCTTAGGTTAGTATTTAAAACACCTGTCAAAATGTGCTTGAAATGTTTTATTTATGACTAAATCCTAAAAACCATAGCCATAAAACATTTAACCAGCTGTCAAAATATTATAGTTATGAGCTGACCTTACCTGGGCTAGATGTATTAAACATGGCATTAGATGTATTCTACAAGAAACATAGAAAGCTTGATGAGTCCATGACCTCTGTGACACAGTCACTCTACTTGGTGGTTGGTGGACAGGCCTTTTATCTTTCTCTCGATCACTTGGACACCTCACTGTTCATTAACTCTTCAGGGGAAGCCCAAAAAGATGCTCTCCGATGAAACTGAGGCTAAGCTTGTCAATGGAAAAGTTCAAGAATTTGCATGATTTTCTTTTTCTTTTTTTCTTTTTTTGGTACCAGGGATTGAACTCAGGGGTACTACACCACTGAGCCACATCCCCAGCCCTATTTTGTGTTTTATGTAGAGACAGGGTCTCAGTGAGTTGCTTAGCGCCTCACCATTGCCGAGGCTGGCTTTGAACTCGCGATTCTCCTGTCTCAGCCTCCCAAAGTGCTGGGATTACAGGCGTGCACCACCGCGCCCAGCTAAGAATTTGCATAATTTTCTACAAGACATCACAGATATAGACGCTTGCAAACACACTGGATATTCAATAATCTCTGGTCTGAATGGCCAGCCATGACTAGAATGTTCCAACGAATTCTGCCAATGCTAACACTTACACAAGACATATTCACATAAACATTTTACTTAGGTCATCCTAGTGTTCTTCCCCTCTCCCTTCTAAAATTTGGTAAACATCATTTAGGTAATAAAGGCTAGATAAATATAATGCCTCAAAGGAACATACCTGGGAAACTCAAGTTTTCATTAGCCTTCCTGTACCGTCCCATGAGAGGAGACCAGTCTTTTGCAATGTCTCCTATAATCTTCACCTTGAGAATATTTTCTCCACTATTCCATCTCATGTGAAAGGCTAACTTTGAAAACTCGCTCAGGAACCTGCTCTTACCAGAGGCTCCCACCATCAATATGAAGAAAGTATTTGCCCTTCCCTTCCAGCTTGTGCATTGGTGCAACCCCAGCCTGCAGCTTGACCTCTCCAGGAGTTCTTTGTCTTCTTGAATATGACATTCTTCAAGATTCCAGTCCCGCTTTTTCATAGAATGACCCTCAGTCTGAGTTTGATATTCTGTCAAGATTAGGTTCAGGTTACTCTTTTTTCAAATGAGGCAAATGTAAAGTTGCGTCTTTCTCAGTGTGTCATATCAAGAGGAACAGGACGTTGGTTTCCTCTCTATACTGGCAATGTCAACTTGGATCATTTAGTTAAAGTGATCTCTTCCATATTTCTTGGCTATGAAGCTAGATTTGCCTTGGTAATTAATTAAGTCGCTTGTGGGTTGATACTTTGAAGCTATGTAAATACCTTGTTGCTCATCAATGTTCACTTTCCAGTCTCACACACTGATGACTCTGTAACTCTATCATTCCTTTTATACTTACTAGTTAGCTCAAATAAGAGCTTTCACCTCCCCCTCCCATTTATTTATCTGATCAATTTCTTTATCAGTATAAAATAATGGAATTCATATTTTATTAAATTGGTGATAATCTATTACCATATTTATTATGATGGTAAGTTCTCCCAATTTGGCCAGTGGGAGACATCAATCTGGCCAATCTCGCCCCCGTCACTTTGATTGTGTGACAATTTCCTCTGCTTTCTGCTTCCATAAGATGTTCCAGATCCATGCTGTTCTTTCCAAGCCTCTGGAACGTGGTCATTTCTGCAAGTTATGTTCCACACTTTTAAAGGTAATATGTGGACTTGATGCTCCACAAGCATAATGTATAAAGTAAATATATTCAAGGATGGGATGTAAAAAAAAAAAGTGTCAATCTGTTCAATACAGAATAGAGGTATCACTATTCAATCTGAAGGAAGCAGCCCAGGAGCCCAGACCATTTCACGTTTTCACTCCCAGTAACACCAGAACTGGCTTTGCTTCAGGCCACACAGCCAGGCTATGGAAGTCATGGGGCCACGAAGGTCATAGAGAAGGAAAAGTAAGAGCACAGCAATCAGGAAACCAAAGCAATAGTGCCAGGTGGTGGGGACAAGGCAGCCTGCCCACCAGCCTGCCCTGGGCAGGGCCAAAGTCAGCAAAGATTCTTTTCAAACCCAGCCAAACTTACCCAGGACTTGTGGGTTCCTTCCCTTCTTGTGTCAGGATCAAATTATTTATCATATTTCACTTGTCCCCCCAAAAAGTCTCTGATTCCATCTTATATACATAGTGATCAATGAGAGACAAAATACTGCTATCTGTTCTTTTCAGAACAAAAATATAAAGCACGGAGAAACTTCCATGTGCTGCTCAGAAGCGAAGGGCATCTTGGTTTGGTGAGGCCTGGAGCCTTTGGGTCTGATCCTTTAGGAGTCAAGTGACTAATATGAAGTAAAGCATGGCTAGATAGAAATTTCCCCTGAATTTTGTAAAGGGGACAAAATGAGGGGATTGAAGCTCAAGTTTTATTTGCTTCTGCTCCGTAGCCATCTTCTGGTGATGTCCCCAGAGTGGAGCCAGTCACACAGCCCTTGCACTGGTCTGGGAGAATCAGACCTTCCCAGTTCTACTCCGATAAATAATCCCAAGGATTTCCCTACCTGATGGGCTTTACACACAACCACTATTTTTCAATTTAAGTAGGAAAGCAACCAGAACTCCCACAAAAGCCTGGGAGAGCAATCTGTTTGACAGAGGATTAGAGAGCTTTTAGCTGTCAGCTAACTTCACCTGTACGGTGCCAATGTGTGCACCTGAGTGCGGCAAGGCTGCAGCCAAGATGCCCAGAACCCCTCAGCTCCAGCAGAGGCGACAGACGCTATCCAAAGGTGCAGTCTGATACCGGACCTGCAAACTCAGGCTCACAGATGTATGTCTGCGGTCCTCTGGCGGGTCGGGAGGGGGGGAGACTCAAATTCTGGATTTTACTTTGATGTTCTTGAACTTGCTCCCACCTGTTTTACCCCACACTCGATGAACCCAGGTGCTGCTGGCCCAACCCATGTCCCCCTACTATGAATCCTGTTGTTTTTTATGCCTGTCATGATTCTCCCAGAGCTATCGCATGTTTTTGCCCAGAAAAATGCTATTTACTCCTTAAGGCTCAGCTCAGATACCAACTCCCAAACATGCCCCTTCTCTGACCCATCTGCCTGACCAAAGCAGAATAAAATCAGCTCAGCCTCTGTTTCCAGAGCACTTTTTCCTAAGTCTATTAGAGCACTTATCCTCTCATACTGTGGGATGCCATGGAAAAATCCCACCAGTGACTTCAGTGTGAGGCCTGCATCCATATGCTTTCAATTTCTAGTAATTTCTACAGTACCTGGCAAAGAGGGGCTTTAAGGAACTATTTGCTAAAATAAAGACTGTTGTCGAAATGGCAAGTGTTCCTTTTCCTTTCGCCTAAGCAGAGACTTACCTTAATTAAAATAAAACTACAATATTATTGGGTTTTTAAATCATGTAGCTGTATATAGCTGTATGTAATTGCAACGCAATCAAACCTCTGGTATTTTTAGGCACTTCCTTCCCTTGAAACCCTCCCTAACTCCCCTTGAAAAAATATCAATGTGTTTCTACTCGATAAGTTTCATGCATGTTTTCTTTTTTTTAAAAACTTTTATTATTGAACATTCCTAATACACTAACATAGAGGGAAGAGTGTAATAAATCATCACCACCCAGTTTCAGCAGATGCCTCTCCATACCTACCTTTCCCTCCCATATTATATTAAAGCAAATTC
Organism: Geosciurus inauris; assembly: GCA_004024805.1. Classification (NCBI taxonomy): domain Eukaryota; kingdom Metazoa; phylum Chordata; class Mammalia; order Rodentia; family Sciuridae; genus Geosciurus; species Geosciurus inauris. The sequence continues at coordinate 390,781 of PVHX01000047.1, forward strand.
CAGTCATTATATCACATCTATAAATATTGCAGGATGCACCTTTAAAAGTTATGGTCTCTATTTTCAAAAATAGAACCGTAATACCATTATCACATCTAAAAGGTATATAATAATTATCCTTAATACCATCAAAAATTCCGTGAGTGGTATAATTTCCAACTGCCTCAAGTCTTCTGCAGTAAGTGTATTTTTAACCGTGTAAATATGTTATTTTATGCAATCATCAACAAATTTCCCTCTTTAAATAAAAAGCCCCAAACTCACATGCCATAGAGTCACAACATTCCACAGGGCAGGACACACGAAGTATCATTTCAATGCAATGTGCTAATTATGCTGCTGGCATTCTGTGAAACATTTGTCCTATATAGATATATGAAATAATTTTTTTCAGTTCATTACCTTTCTACTCCAAGATTTTATCCCACAAAGACTTCCGCATGAGTTAGCACTACTTCTGGGTTATTCATAGCCCATAACAATACATTTTATTTTTAAGACTCAAAGTACAGGTTTTCCTTCCTCCTGAAACTCAAGGGCTCACTCTCAATTAACACAAATGCTTCCACTCTCAATTTTCACTCTTACAATAAAACTATGGCTAGAAAAAATTTGCTGTCCATGAAACAATTCATAAACGAGTAAGGCATGCAAAGCTATAAAACATCCCTTAGAATTTTAACTTGGCTTGCAAATTAATACATGGGAGTGAATATTTTCATCTACCATAACAGAACTCTTGTTTGTACCTTCTAATCTTTTGAATGCAAAAGACCAACATCAGGGTAGATCTAATGCTTTCTCTGTACAGATGTTCAAAGGAAAGTAAGAGACTTAAGATTATATTAAGTTCACTTCTTGGTGACTCTGGATACATACAATATATTCCTGACCTGGAAATAGGCACTGAGCCATTAACAGCACATAAATAACTGTATTTGATTTAAGTAACTAAAATATTTCTGAAAAGCTAAATACATTTGTACAGAGAAATCTTACCCTTAGATGAATAGTAAAGTGAAGATCTTAGGAAGTTAAGATTCTTTTTTGATACTGCAAAAATCATCCTTTTGAATTTTATGTATGAATATAAAAGGTCCTCCCACCATGTACACAGAATCACTGGACATGCAGATGTCAATTTAAAAATAGAAAACATTTACCAATTCACACTAATTGAAGGTCAAGTAACAAGGAAATGCATACAAACACGCAGACTACAAAGATCTGCTGGAGATACATCTTTTAAGATCTTTGGTGATTTTATTGGCAATGTTTTATTGTTTCCTTGTCCCCCCATCCCAGGTTGATTCTAAATAAAAGCAGTTCATTTTATTGAATAGATTAAACATCCCACCCCATGCATGTTTTTGTTCACTGATACTCTTTTGTTCAAGGTAAAAAACCATATCACAATTACTACAAATTCTGAACAGCCAAACTCAAATTAATCAAATTATACTGTGTTCCCAGGATTCTGAGTTTTTTTTCATGTGTTCAAAACAACTCTGTCCTTTCATCTAAGACCCCCAGAGAGTCAGCCTTGACTCAGGAAGTCCCTTACTCAGACAGCCCTGAAGTGTCTCCATGTGGTCTCCTGAGGAAGACGCCTTGTAGAGAACACGGCTCTGTCATGTTTGGATGACTGCTCTCACCAGAAACCTAAAGGTACCTATTCTACTGCAATACAAGGACCAGGAGGCTGACAAAGAACACGAAAAAAACCACGAGTCACGTGAAGCCCACTGCCCAGATTCAACAAAGTCACGTTGTAACTGCCACTCTGACCCCAGATGCCACCCCCAAGACTTCCCTAGTTGCCATCCCCTCCAAGGTAGGCAGCTTGGACCACTTGCAGACTGCACCCATAGAGCTGGTTTATACCCTACAGGGCAGGAAGTGAATCATGTTTTACTCAACTGAAACTGCAGCAGGTTTTAAGGAAGCTAAACACAGTTGGCCAAATTGAATCAGTAACACTTAGCTTGTAAAGAAGTGTCTAGAGATTATGACTGATGGCAAAGGATTAGCACTTTGGATTTACATCTCCCCTCGTCCATGAGAGTTTTAGAAAGCCTGGGCCCTTTACATCCAGAGGCAAGTGCAGCTGCGCAAACCACCTTCAGCAAGGGGAGCTGGCAGGACCCTCTCAGGACCCACCCAGGCACCTGGGCTCCAGGGACACTCGCTGCTGCTGGCAGCCCATGCTTTGTGCCAGACCTGGCTGCCTTTCTTCTTCCTTGGCAGAATAAAAAGCAGGTTTATTTCCTTTATTAAAAGTTCTTTTGTTCTCAAAAGGGAGATCTCTCACCTTTACCCTTGGTATCATCTAGGTGATGTTTAGGGTCTTAATACAAGGAAAATCCTACTTACAGGAGGGCTATTACCTTATATCTTATTTACTGCCACCCAAAAGTAAATGTTTGGGGTTCCTAATTATATCAATCCAAATGTATCCCCTGTATGTTCTTAAATTCTCTCAAGTAAGACCTTTAAAAGGCATCCCTAAGTTGGGCAGGCTGGTGTGCATCCCAAGTCCTGGATACTTGGGAGGCTGAGGCAGGAGGATCACTTGATCCTGGGTAATATAGTGAAACCTTAGGTCAAAAAGAAGGAGAAGAAGGAGGAGAAGGAAAGGAGGAGGAGGAGAAGAAGAAAAAGAAGAAGAAGGTATGTTTTACTGCTGACCACATAAAAATCTAACTTCTAAAAATAAAGTTAAACTTAAATGCAGTTTTGGTTTTTTGCATGTTCTAAACACAAACTTAAAAAAGTCTAAATTACAAAATATTTATTTCCCCAAGAAAACATTCAAATGCATCATGAATGACAAAGCAAGTTATTCCAAATCAGAAATCCTTTGTAAAACATAGTTCTATTTAAAAATTACAAAATACATCAAAACTGTAAATATATTACAGTTTTTATATTTCTGATAGAGAAATTGGTCAAATCTAATACCACTTTCCTAAGTCCCATAAAAGCACAAATTAAAATTTCTAAATGACAGCTGTATTTTTAATAAAGTTACAAAAGGCTGAAGTTATCAAAGGAGCTGAACAGGTTCTCTGAAGACGTCACACAAGATCAGAGGCCAATAGTTCAGATTAAAGAATAGAGTTTTATCCAATAATTCTCAGGGTGATTTGTGTATACATATTTTTAAGGTCATAAACAGTAATATATGCCCAAAGTAATATATCCCAAAGGAATAAAACCCTAAAAGAACACACTAACTTCATTTTTTAATGTTCTAAAATGAGACGTGACATCCACAGTTAGTTATTTCTTCAGAGTCTATAGCTAGACAATTGCTACAAAAAAATGTTCTCTCTATATCAGCAACAGCCCATCAGTCAAAATATTTAAGGTTTTTTCTTTTTCTTTTTTTCCTACTGTGTTCAGTCTTCTAAAAAATAACAGTCCAGGGCTAGGGATATAGCTGAGAGGCAGAGCTCTTGGCTAGCATGCTGGGTTCACTCCCAGCACTGCAAAAAAAAAAAAAAAAAGGTAATAATAAGAGTAAAAATGACAATAAGAAGTCATGAGTGTAGACTCTGGATCCAGACTTCGTGCGTTCAAACCCGAGCTCTGCCACTCAGTAGCTGTATGACTCCAGTCAAGTCACATAGCCTCTCTGTGCCTCAGTCTCCTCATCTGTAAACATGCTACTTCACAGGGCTACTTTGAAGATTAATGAGTTAGTATGAGTAAAATGCTTAGTAGAGTGTGAACAGATGAGTTCCTACCAAGAGAGGAGTAGGTACCACTGAAACTGTTCTAGAAAGCTCTGATGCATTCTTCTGGTCAATATTTATATGACAGCCCACTGGACATGAACAAGCACCAGCAGGGAAAGAGAACCTGATACCCTCTCCAGTTCCAAAAACAATATACATAAGAGCCACTTTGGACCCAGGGATCCAGATTCAACAGATTTTTCTCCCGGCTGTCCCTGCAGCATCCAAGGACATACACAGGAAGGATGCAGGGTCCTGCAATCCAAATGTGATCATTCAAGCCAACCAAATTATTTTTTGATATGGAATTTGGAAATTAACATAGGCTTGTTAGCAAAAGTGGCGGCCGGCAGCAGCTTCAGTTAAAGGTACCTAAGTAATGTTCTTTTCTTTCTCTCTTTCTTTTTATCTATGTATTTATTTTGGTACTGGAGATTGAACCAAGAGGCACTCTGCTACTGAGCTAGATCCTCAGCCCTTTTCACTTTTTTTATTTTGAGACAGAATCTCACTAACTTGCTGAGGCTGGCCTCAAACTTGTGATTCTCTGGCATCAGCCTCCTGAGTCACTGGTATTACAGGCGTGCGCCACTGAGCCTGGTCTAAATGTCAAAGTCTGTTGAATTCCCACCAGAATTCAAGGCAAAAGTTTGGTGTGGTGTAGGGTGTTTTCAAAATCGCCTGCTCAAGTCAGTCTCTGGATTTTTTCTCTTATGATAGAAAAACTTTTTTCTGTTTTCTGCTACATCATCCTTTCTAGAAATCATTTTTAAAGATGTTCCTGTGATCAACAATTTTACCAAATATTGTAACCATTTCTCTACTTATTTCAGGCACTATGAAAAGAACCTAGATTCAGCCAGTAAAGTCTTATATTAGTGGAAATCAATTTACACCAATCCAATATCTCCCTGGATACTTATCTTTCTTTCTCACATCTCCCATCCATTTTTGGATGTGCACCAGTGGTTCATTTCATGTTCCTGCACACAGTACAAATTTCCTCTATGGTAGCTCTAAGAGACACCGTAGGACACACTGTATCTATGCCTTTGAAGACAGACACTCTTCTGCCTTCAAACATCTCTCCATTTCTCTATTTAGTCAACTACTCTTGGCTCCTTCAGAGGAGCAAATTAATAATTATTATGGGATTGAAAAGAGACTTCCAATCACGATCAAAATCGTCTCCCAAGGTTAAAAGCTAACCAGAGTGTGACATCTACAACATGAATCTGAGTGCCTCTCCTAATGAGCAATGAGCAGTTTTAAATTACAGGTTACTACCGATACCATACACAAAAAGCTGCACATACAAGCTAGATGACGTCTTATAAAAGTCATTACTAACCAAAGACAAATTAACGAAACCTTTGGCTAAGCTGATATGCCTCTTGTTTTCCTATTCTCTTCCTTTTACATGGAACTGGGCAAAGCCTGATGTAGATTCGTGTTTTAAGGCATCCAATCCTTGGGCATTATTCTTCCACATTAATCTTCTGCATTTTGTTGCATATAATCCTTTCCCACAGTTCTAATTTTAGATATAGTTAGTCCATCAGAATTAATCTTTTCCCATATAAAGACCGGTCACAGCTAAGATCTAATAGTTTCTCCTTAATCTTTTTTTTTTCTTCATAGAGAAACATATGGGTTATGTTATTAACTGGCCTTTTTACTCTCACTTTTCATTTTGAAATTAGCAGCAGATAGGGGAAAGGTGTCCTTTCCAGAGCAGAAGCACTACAAGGACATGCACTTTGCAACTCAAAAGCCTCCTTAGGAACGGGCTACATTGCTGTGGTCTTTAGCCATTATTTTAAAAAACACACTGTGGTTCTAGGAAAAATGCACTTCTTGTATCAAAGAAAATCTTCTGGACTAAAAATTCTGAATCCAGACTGAAGGACAAGATTTAATTTTAAGCTTCTAAAGAGTCTGCCTGTTTCAAAGTTTACAGACGAGGTGTTTTTCTGGAAATTCTGCCACTGGATATGTCGTAGAGAGAAACATCAAAGGCAAAGTCATTTTCACTTGGACACCTCACTATGATGAGCTCACACTCAATTCTTGGCTTCTTAAAGCTTTTGTTTTGTTTTGTTGTTACATCTTGCAGTGGTCTCTGAAGCAGAGAGATTTAGCTGTTCCTAATTGCGCCAAAGAGATACAAATATTAACCTTTCGCTGACACATACCATAACCTGGGTGAAAATTGAAAATGTTAAATACGCTTTCTTTTCACATAAATACGCCACTGTTAGAAGCCTCAGAAGACAGATTATCTCCTCCACTCTGTAACATAGCACGTCTTTCTGTTGATTCTAAAGGTAAACAAGTTCAGGTGCTCTTCCATGATCCATCAGAAATGCTCTCTGGCTGGCAAAAAATCCATTTTGAAAGGGAAAAAGAGGTGCAGGCTTCATAGGCTCTGGAGACAGGGGCAAGACTCTTCTTTACTAGCCTCTGATTTAGCCTGTGTTGATAGGGACTCAGTGTGCCAAAGCAAAGAGCAGAGTTTTACAGACACATTTTATTTTTATTAGATGACTTTGTTCTGCCAGACTCAGAGGTACACACTTGCAAACCCAGCTACTCGAGAGGCTGAGACACGAGATCACAAGTTCGAGGCTAGTCTGGGTAACTTAGCTAGGGGTATGCTAAGTGGTAGAGCGCCTACCTGCTGTGTGTGAGGGCCCTGGGTTCCTTCCCCAGCACTGCAAAACAAAATAAACCAGAAACCACTCTGATGACAGGAATAACCAAATGAGTTCAATCCATAAATCCAAAAATGTCATCATTTCTTACAAGCACACCGATATTTAAATATTAAGTAAATATCTACAAGCACTTTGAGTACTTAGAGTTTTGATCCTAATAATAAGGTTGAGCTTTCCTGAATTTTTGTTTTACTCTCATCTTCCAATCGTTCCCATTCTCTACTAAACCAATATGATCTCTACATTAAATACAAGACAAAAAAAAAAAAAAAAAAAAAAACCAGAAATTCTGAGCATTTCAAACCTCTTCCAAGAAGAGCTCTATAGTTTTTTAAAGAGATAGCTATAATCAAAAAACAGCTTGCACATTTCAGACCACGGTTACTTTTCTACTACAATATGACTATATTTATTCAGTCTCAACTTGCCCCAGAAAAGGTTTACTCAGATGGCTTGCAAAAATGCATGCCAAATAAACTGTCAAATTAGCTAAGAGGTATTACCAATTGTGGAAAAAGGAAGAAAACCCCTATATGCCTACATATACCATTAAAAAGGATCGGAAAAATATACCCCAATTTCATGGCATATGCCAACTGAATAGTGCAATTGTAGATAATTTCTTAACAAAGATGTATTTGCAAAAGTTTTTAAGAAGTGAGAAACTGATGACTGGTGACCTTCCTTGAACAGGATTTCTTGCCTTCCTCTCTCTTTCCCTCTCTCAAGTGTAACTTCCATTAGGTTCTTGAGTCTAATTGATTCAGGAGGATCTTCTTTAGGGATATAGGGGAAAAAAAGTGCAGGCTACTTCCTGCAAGAGTAATGTTTGAAGACATCATTGCTCCCACCATTCAGATCTAAAAAAGCATCTAAAGAGTAAAATCATAAATTTAATTCTGAGGAGGGAACATCTTTTTTTTTTTTTTTTTTTTAAATATTTTTTTAGTTATAGATGAACACAATATATTTTGTTTATTTTTTTATATGGTGCTGAGGTTCGAACCCAGTGCCTCACACGTGCAAGGCAAGCACTCTGCCACTGAACCACAACCTCAGCCCAGGAGGGAACATCTTTAAAAGATGTTTGGTTTCTTTTTGTGTAGGCAGGCAATGAATGTATCCTCAGAATGATAAAATGAAGTCTGGAAGGTCAGAAAGAACTCATTATAAACCAGGAGGAGAAGAGGACAAGACTAAACCCCACCCTTCTACAAGGTTCCTGGAGTGGAGCAGAGGTTGGGCCTTTTTTATGCAGACTCAAGACAAACACTGCTGTTTGTGTCACATTTCAGGACAAACCATGATGTGACTAAGTTTTGAAATGAAAATCCCTAAGTTTTACTTCAGTTTTTAGGAAAAATCCAGTCAGACTCCCTCCCCCCCCCAAAAAAATTCCCAGATAAAGCTGATAAACCACTTAGGAGTTTTCTCTCTTTTCAAACTTCCAAATTCAGTAGTCAGAATGCTTGCCCTTCCAACAGACTTAATTTGACGCTGTTCTCTGAGGTCACATTCTGCCCCTTTTCTCCAGTCTTCTCAATGTTTCTGGAACATCTGTCTTGTACAATTCCTTGCTTATGTGAGTATCTCAAAGCCTGCACACGGGGAGCTGAAAACAGCTGAAGCAATGTCCCAGACACTACCTTCTTGATTAGCAGCTAGGTACAGCCACCAGAGCTCATGCTGACCTACTTGTGTAGTTCCCAGTGGCTGCCTAATGCAGAGATATGACCTCTTTATGTGGCACTGACTAGGTCTACCTGGAAAGTTTCTAAAAGAACAAACACTCAGCCATTTCCAGGTCCCTCTTAATTTGGAAAGAAAGAATAACCATTAGGAGTGCTCTCTCAAGAGCCTGTAGGCTCCACCCAAGGTATCTCTGAAAACCGTGATAAAAATCTAGGTGATAGGAACTAAGAGCTATCACAAAACAGAACCCTAAGCACCTCTTTAAAAAGTGGACTTTTGGGGTTGGTAGACCACATTCTTAGCATGCACAAGGCCCTGGGTCTACCCCCAGCACTGGCAAGAAAGAGAAGAGAAGGAAAGGGGAGGGGAAAGAAGAGGGTCACTCAGGGTATGTGGATTTAGCATTTGGACATTCAGAGCTACCAAGCGAATTTCCAACCCTAATTTATCTTAGGTTGACATTTCTTCACAGTCATTAATTAAGCTGGTAAACTAGAAAACATGGACCACATCTTGCTCTTACTATGGAAAGGCCCATGGTACAGATGGTGGACCCTTAGGCATCCTGAATTGTGACTCCAGCACTGGAAGTGCCCATATTAGCATGTCTTCCTAGGTCAATGCCCAGGCTGCAAATGCTCTGCATCCAATGCAGAATCAGATTCTACAAGGCAGAAGAGGCCAATTCTTCTAAAAGAAATGATTCATAGAAATTAATTATTCTCTAATGCCCTTTAATTAAAGAAACTGAGCAATGGCTTTGGCTTTTTAATTAAGCCCAACTTTAGCTTATTTCTCAATATCCTGAAGTTTAGACATTCAATTCGTATGAGTTCTATTAAAAGACACTTCAACTCATATCAGAACAGAAATTAATATTAACATATGTAAGCTGAAAATACTCCATAAAATGAACATTTTGATCAAATAAAAGCTATTAAAACGCATATATTTTGAAACAATGAAGAATTCACCACAAAGCAATTAGTAATTTACATGACTTCCTCTTCCTTTTCCTTTCCAAGAATCCAAATTATATTACATACATATATATGTATACACACAGAGAGAAGTCAAAGCAAAGGACCACACCACTCGTATGCAGACGAGAAGGTACAAGTTTTAAAGTGGCAACCCTGTAATTCCATAATTCCTTCTTTTAAAATAAAAACAAGAAGACTGTAATAGGCTTGGGTGTCAGGGGGTGGGCAATCAAGGACAAGAAGTACAAAACCACAGCTCTTTGAGACAGTCCTACCCCAAGAGGCTTACCAGCTACTTGAAAGGGGGCCATTCTCCTGACTGTAAGATGGCCTGGCCCCTTCCTTCCGTCGCTGGTACATGCTGTTTTTCCTCAGTCAAGCTATACTTCTCATTCCACACTTCCCATCTGCCATTGCCACCACTGACAGAAAAAAACCCAAGAGCTCCCAGTTGCCAATAACGGCAGCGACATTGGCCTTACTCTTCACTGCTCCGCTCTCCTGGAGATCCTCGCCTTTGGACTACTCTTTCTTGTTTCCTTCAAAGCTGAATCTGTGGTTGCCAAGGTTCCTGCCCTTGTTCTCCTCCTTGCATGTCATCCACGCTTCACCAGTTCCATTCACTCTGAAGTTTCAGCCGCCTGCAGTGTCAACAACTGCCACTCACAACTCTGGACTAAGTGCTAGGTCCGTGTCTCCAGATAACTACGGACATCCTTCAGAAGGGGCCATAAACAAGCCAATCATTAAGTTATACATGTCCAAAGCTGAACCTCTTGCCTCCAAAATCTAAGAGAGTTCTCCTCTTTTCTAAATTAGCCAATGATATTGTCTTCCCAGCTAGAAACCCGGAAGTCATCCCTCATCTTGATTTCTTTCAACACTCTCTTGTCTGTTCAATGAATTGTTTCCTCCATATTTTTCAAAAATGGTCTCACATGGATGTACCGCCTCCCTCTTTCAAGCCCTTCAACATCTGCTCTGGAGTGTTCCATCATCCCCTACTTGGCCTTCTAGTCTTTGTCTCTACCTGTCCTTCATATGGTCATTCAGGTGCCTTATCTAAAGTCTAATGATCACACCACTCCCTTGTTTGCAATTCCCTTGTGGTTCCTCTCAACCTGGATCGAGCGGTTTGCGATCCTGAACGAGACATCTAAGGCCTCCTGCATCCTGATGTTGGCTTGTGTAACCAGCTTCTTCTCTCACCATTCTCTGCTCTGAACCTTCTGTGTCAACACTGCCAAGACTCCCTGCTCATGTCCTGTACTTCATACATCCATCCTCCATCTACCCAAACCCTCCTCAAGCCTTTCAGGGCAAAGGCAGTAGCTCAGATGGTTGTCACCTCCATGCTCAGTCTCAGCATCTGGCTCACCACAGGTTTCAGGTGAATAGTGGGTGGTAAATGATGAAAGGCAGTATATGGTTCAGGCCAAAGTGAACGGTACAGATGAAAGTGTTGAGGGAATATGAACTCACATGGAAAGTCACTGCCACAGGGCCTACACGTGCTGACCACTTCCACTAAGATGCAAGAGCCAGGAAAAGCTCCACTCCTCCTTATCATCCCCACCACAGACATGGAGTCATGCTCTATTTTTTGGAGAGAACAGCCTGACTACCCGCTGAGGCTGCCATCCCAAGGCACAACAGTGGGCATCTTGGTGATGTGCTAATAATAACATGCTATTTACAGAATGCCTACTTTGTACCCAGAACTTTACTGAAATTCTGCATAAATTGTATCTCTCAGTCCTCATGTTGGTCCTATGATGAAGGAACTATTGTCACCTTTGCTTTACAGGTAGGGAAACTGAGGCCCAGATATCAGGGAATTTTACTGCAAACACAGAGATTTTAAATGAAGGATATTATTTAGCAGAATGCAAACCAAGCCTCCTGCCCATCCACGTTTCACTTAGTTTCCAAGATTGTATGAGAGCTAACCAAGAATGAAATGATAACGTACTGTGCCAAACTTTGGAGTCACTTTCCCACCAAATAAAGTGACTTCACTAAATTACAGAGTAACTGCCTTCAACTGTGCCTCACAGACACTGTCACCTGCACATCAGAGACACTTAAGTGATAAGACAGACTCTCTTCTCACTGGTGAGGCCCTGATCCCATTACCTGGCTCTCTCTTCTGCCTGTTCATCTGTCTGTGGTATTTTTCAGTTTGCTCTAAATTTCTCCCACCTTCAAATATGAAAGAAGAGGAAAAAGCTCTTTTTCATAAAAAAGGAGCATTCTGTACCTGGGGAGATGCAGAAGCCCAGCATATCCATAGGCTCAAAAAGGATCTAGATAAATTCATGGATGAGAGATACAGAGGGCAGTAGGGAACCTGGAGGTGACCTTGTGCCTGTGAACAACACTGCTTGGCTATACAATGAACCAAGTCCACAGATCTGTATCGAGTCCCTAGTATGCCCAACGCACCACTGTAGAGCCAGCAGATGAGAAGAGAACAAAAGAAAAAGAACCTCTGCCATTAGAGAGCTTCAGACTCTGGTCAAGGGTTGTTTACCTATTAGGGAGGGTGGGCTCCTCTCCAGCCTCATCTCAGGTATGAGGAGCTGTATGTAGTAGAAGCCTCCTTCTAACATTGTGAACCTGGGCTCTTGGAAAGCTCTCTGTGCACACACATTGGCTCTCCCTGCACATGGCTGGCTGCACATGGGAACTCTCTGGGACTCAGCAGTCTCATCTTTTAAATGGAAACAGTAATATAATAGCCACATGAGATCATTGTGAAAATTAAAAGAGACAATTACATGTAAAGCATTTAAAACAGTATCTACCATTTGGGCACTTGGGACCAGCTGCTCTGGTCCTCAGGGTGTGTGCTCAAAGTCCAAAGAAGATTTTGACTTGGGAGATTTGGGAGGGCAACTAATTGATGGAAGTAGATGGAACATTCTGAGACTAACTATGGTTAGCAGGCCACATGTGGGGAAAGGGACAGAGCTAATGCCAGGGAACTGTCCTTAAGCTCAGGACAGAATCCAGAGAGCCAAACAGGGAATAAATGGGCAACAAGTAGAATCTGGGGCAGACCTGCACAGTTCCCCTCACACATGCTCCACTGGCACAGGCAAATAGTCTTCCAAAGTCCTAAAGCCATCTGCCTCCTCCGAGGGCCAGCCTAGGGAGGTAATTAAACACAACACTTAGTAACCCAAACTCTGAGCAATGCTGTCGGGTTTGAATCACTGTTCTACCACTGGAGAACCTTGATAAGTGACCAAAATTCTTGGGACTCAGCAGCATCATCTTTTAGATGGAAATAATTATACAGCTGCATGGGGTCATGTGAAAATGACAAGAGACAAATTCATGCAGAGCATTTAAAACAGTGTCTGGCACTCAGAAAACATGAGCTGTGAGTACCATTACTTTGTCCATCCACAGGAGCATCATGGAAACCCCTTCCAGGCTGTGGTATTCTGGAAGCCACCTGGATGCTATATAAATGAATAGCTTAGGGTATGAGCTATCTCATTTTGAGGTCCAGCTAAAATCCTACATAGAAGATGTTTCTAAATGCCCTCACCCTCTGAATTTCTTGTACATACTTTCTTTCTCTGAATGAAATTCTGTTTTTGTTTTGTACTGGTGATGGAGCCCAGGGCCTGGCATGTGCTAGGCAAGTACTCTCTGCTACTGAGCTACATCCCCAGCCTGAGACAATTAGTAACATCATTATTATCATCATCATCATCATCGTCGTCATCATCATCATTTTGGTACTAGAGATTGAGCCCAGCGGTGCTTAACAACTGAACCATATCCCCAGCCCTTTTTATATTTTTTATTTAGAAACAGAGTCTTGCTAAGTCGCTTAAGGCTTTGCTAAGTTGGTGAGGCTGGCTTTGAACATGCGATCCTCCTGCCTAAGCCGCCCTCATGCTGCGATTACAGGCGTGCACCATCATCCCCTGCAAACAATTACTTTTTAATCAAATTAAGGCAAAACTGATTTTTGACTGCATTATTTATTGTCAAAAGGGAAAGGCAAAAGAGTTGGTAGATGTTGCCTGCTTGATAATTTCCCCAGCCCTGTGGAAAGACTGAGTCCACTGTCCAGAGACCAGAAACAAAGAAAGAAGAACAAGGGGACCACGGAAGTCTGTAGGCTGACCGCCCATCAGTATAGCAACAACAAGAGCCCAAGTTTAACCAGTCATTTAAAATTGAAACAAAACATCTGAATATTCTGCTACTAATCTAATGAATCTTCTACAACAGGGCAAGATACAATGATAAATCTCGGTAGTTGTCAGGTGAGGCAGAAAGGAGATAAGAAAAACTTAACTGGGGGAAAAAATCTATTTGCAAACCAAACGTGAAGCAGGTAAGGTTTTTTTGATTTTTAACTTGACATGGGAAAGAAGTCCATCCGTGCACTGCAGCAATTAGAATCACCTGTGTGACTGCCAGGCTCAAAACTAACATTACACTAAACCAAGTTCATTTTTCTTCCTGTTTATTTGATTGGAGCGATGCTCCCACCACACACACACACACACACACACACACACACACACACACACTGGAGTTGTATAAGAATATGAGTTGTCATCAAAACAAACTGAATTGTCCCAGCAGTTCGGGAGGCTGAAGCAGGAGAATGGCAAGTTCAAAGCCAGCCTCAGCAAAAGCGAGGTGCTAAGCAATTCAGCGAGACTCTGTCTCTAAATAAAATACAAAATAGGGCTGGGGATGTGTCTCAGTGGTCAAGTACCCCTGAGTTCAATCCCTGGTACCACCCTCTTCCCCCAAAAACCCAAAACAACCTGAATTTGATTGATTTAATTCCAAGCCTATTTTTCCATGTGCTTGTCAAAACTACTCAGAGAGAACTATAGAAAATATGCTTGCCAAAAGGGGGCTACTCAGGACAGAAAAATGGCTACGTATGTAAGAATATGCTTGGTATATGCTACTTTGGAAAAGTCTTTGATCTTATGCTATTAGGATAATCCAAGCACTCTACTTTATTAAATTCCTTTTATTTAGAAAATGTGCCAGGAAATCTACCCTCACGCTAAGCATCTCTAGAACTGAAGAAATAGTATGCTGTTTGTATATATAGTGGTTCCCATGCCAACACAATCCGTTGCTCATTCCCTCAATTTCATCTGTTCAAGCACATATTTTCTAAAGGAAACACAACTAAAAGTGGTATTATATCATGTTGTTTGAGATAGTCTACTAGTAAGGACTTGAGAGTCTCATAGATTGCGCTGAGGGTCATCTACAGGTATCTTCTGCAAAGGCCTTTGAACTGCAATTTGTATAATAAGTTAAAAAAAAAAAAAACAGCTTAAAGCTAGGCGTGGTGGTGCACACTTATAATCCCAGCAACTCAGGAGGTTTAGGCAGAAGGATCACAAGTTCAAGGCTAGCCTCAGCACTTTAGTGAGACCCTCAGCAACTTAGCAACACGCTATCTCAAAATAAAATTTAAAGGGGATGGAGGTGAATGGAATGTAGCACAATGGTAAAGCTCCCCGGGTTCAACCCCCAGTACCAAAAAAAAAAAGTCTTAAAATCCTTGGGATATTATTTGGCCTCATTAAAGGAGGGGTTTTACTTACATATCACTATTTCAATATTGGTGGCAGAAATATTATGTGCTAACTGAAAGAGGAGACAAGTAGCTCCAATTCCCTGGAAGAAGGGGTTGCTGGCCTCACTGACAAGCCACATTTGAGACTCCAGCCCCGAAATTCAGGACTAATGCCATGATTAATAAGGCCATGATAAAACAGCCAATAGTATAGTCAATTCGAGAAGCATTTATGCAGTTCCTCCTGTGAATCGGCCTAACTCTTACCTTGACTTTGCTCACCACCCAGTGTTGGCCACATACCCACAGGCAACACAGAACAGCCAAAAAGTCACATGCAGGGTGCTGGGAGAGCATGAGGGACAGGCAGCCCAGGGTTCTCAACAGAGAGGGCAGGCAGAATTGGGAAACATCTCCTCGGGGCTTGCTGTCTAGCCTCATTTTATACACTTGATTTCCAACCAGGGAGTATCACATAGACATTAGTTTTATAACTTTATGATCTTTTGGGACAAAATCCTCCAGTCCCTTCAGGGTTTTATTGTGGTCCAGGCCTCTGGGTGGTTAGAACAAAAGGACGCAGATGTTCCTACGATTTCAGGTAGTATAGCATGGCTACACAAAGTCACCAAAAACTTGCATGTCATAAATCAGTTTCCTTCCTACTGTAAAATGTCCTTCCAAATCAAGGGACTCAAACCATGAGTTTTGTGGTGCTCAGAGATGAGGCAACTTAGTCAAGGTCACAGTGTTAGTAGTCGCAGGCCCGAAGCAGACCCAATTTCCTGGTTCCTACATCACATGCCTTCCCTTAAACCCAACTGCCTCTCAGATGTAGAGAGGACAGGACCAGAACGGATGCTGAGGTGGTACTGTGTGTTATACTCAATAATCAGAAACTCTGTCTCTGAAACAGACAGATGATAAAGAGGAAGTTACCACTTTGGTGCTGGTTTAGCCTGGGAAATTTACAGATCAAGCCAGGATAAAAAATGGGAGAAATGCCCAACGCAGCAGATCTCGGCCCAGACCCAAGCTGGGGTATTCCCTTCTGTGTGGCACAAGGTGGAGCCACCGTCAGAGAAGGGTACGGTCTCCTACTCACGGGGGCAGAGGGAGGATCACCCCTTAAGGGGCCGGTCCACTTCTGCAGACTCGCAAGCTACTCCTGCCGAAGGACTCAGAGCAGAGGCAAAAGGTGCTTTGGGGTTTGTGCAGAAGATGCCTCCAGGAAGGAAAATCAGAATGGATTTCCACAGGCTGTCTTCAAGAAAAGTTGAGAAACTCAGAAGCTCACTATTTCAAAAATCAATTCTGGCTAATGAATAGTCAATATCCCAATGTCTCCTGGCATTCCCTGCTTTGATTTATTTCATTTTTTCCCCATGTAGCTCTCCCCCTACCGCACGGCCCCACTCATCCAGCTGCACCATCTCCATTACCAACATCAGGGGCGGCGTGGCAGCTGGTGTTGACCCTGGGGTGGAGCACCCGCAGTCAGCTGCTGCCCAACACCAGGCCGGGCCATGAGGCAGTGACAGGGAAAGTTGTTCAGGTCATCTGCCGCTGGTCTCCGCTCCAAATGAGACATTCCACGTGTTCCCCACCCATGTAAAATCAGGAATGCTTCTCCAATTTCTATCTGAGACATCATCAGGGATGCCATAGTTGCATGTATTTTTCCCAATGGAGTAGCATCCTTCTGTGGGCACTGGGGTCATGAGAGGGCGTGGCAATGGGCAAGCAGCTCTCATTGACAATGGAGAGGCACCAGGGCGGGCTCTACACCCATGTACTCACTGCTGCAGGTCTCCAGCCCCCCTCAGCTCTGCCCCTTCTTTCTGACCTCATACTGGCATGCATGCTTCAGTAATAACAAGCTTAAGATTACCCAAGAAAACCAGAGGCTCTCCATCCACGAGTGTCTGCCCTGCCTGCCCTCCTTTCCCCTTCTCTTATAAGAACAGAGTAGATCAAACAGGAGACTCAGTAAAACATGGAAATAGAGACGTTCTTATTAATGTACCGACGCAAGCCACAAAGGCTGGCCAATCTGCACAAGTCACTTTACTTTCACATATACGTGGTCCCTCACAGGACAAAAAGAGGAAAATAAAGACGACGTCCAGATAACCATGCTTCTCACAACTGTGCAGTCAAGAGGGGAAAAACATCTTTTATAACTTCCTCTGGCGTTAACTGAAAACTCTGGACGTTGGGGAGGCTATTAGAAAAAGGTTAAATATGAGTCTAGATAATGATATACCAAGGGACTCATGTCAGGGTTGTTTGAACACTACTCAGAAGCAATTGCTGTGGAGAGTTGGCGACTACTTTAAAGACCTCTGGAAGAAGGTGAGGCCCTCCAGTAAACGCCTCTGCAGAGCCCAGGAGGCGCAGGCTGAAGGCTTCATATTTGCACAAATAACTCTAAAAACATTTGTTCTATTCTTTAATTCTAAGATTACTAGGTACACATATCTAGTAATTATTTCCTATATGTGGCATATATTCTTATATTGTTCTTGTTTTAATTTTAGTTTTACAAAGACAGAGCTCCATGCTCATAACTGTACCCTTCCCCCTTTCTTTCACGGGGAACTTTACAGATTTGGGGTCTAGCTCTTTTTTAATCTCATGTTGAGTTTATCCTGCATTAATCAGTCAATTCATTAATATTATCCATTAATATTATCGTATCAATGATTTCAAGGTCTGAGTTGCTGACTCTAAGTACTATCAAATTACACAGATTAACTGGGTGTGATGGTGCAGGCCTATAATCCCAGCATCTTGGGAGGCTGAAGCAGGAGGATCGCAAGTTCAAAGCCAGCCTCAGCAACTTAGTGAGCTCCTAAGCAAATCAGTGAGATCCTATCTGTAAATAAAATACAAATAAGGTCTGGGGATGTGGTTCAGTGGTTAAGTACCCCTGGGTTCAATCCCTATACCAAATATACATATATAAATACGTCTACACACATACACACACATACACACACACACACACATGCACACATATATGCACAGATTATTTTGAGACCTGTACTTATTTTTAAAGGAAGAGAGAATGGAGATGGATTTCTACCACCGCATGTTGCTTGTGTAATATATATGTACAGTTTTCCATGTTGGAAAACCAACACAAAGGGGAGAAAGGAGTTTACTTCAAGAGTCCTATTTGAATAACTTAAAAATTAGTATGTAACCCTTCCCTGCCTCTAAAACTACAGTAGTCATCCCTTATAAAATTTGCAGCATTACCCAAAGCACCTTGTGCTATCAATTACAGGGTCATGAATCTCTACCACTAAAGCCATCTGATTGGCTTAAGGTCCCCTGGTGCTTTATAATGATAACCACATAGTATATAATTACACAGTCCCCAGAAGATACTTATAATTGAATCACAGGGCATTTTGTGAATGTTTGGGACAGCGATTAGAAGCACACAAAGTGAGAGTATTACAACTCTTGCCAGCTAGAATGTAAATGAAGCACCCTAAAATTCAATTATGAGAGTCCTTTAGGTATTAAATAATTATAATGCAAATCATATTAGGGGGTAAGTCTTTTTTTTTTAAATTGAACTGTCCCCAGAACTCCTCAAGAATGTATTTCTTAATAGTTTATAAAACAACAGAGATAGATTTGCAGATTCTGATTTCTTCAACCAAAACTGGAAAAGCTGTACCAAAGGTAAAACACTAAAAAACCCATTATTACTTTGGCTTTGCCACCCACATTTTTGGTGACCTAGTAAGTGAGTCAGGTCTCACTGTAGCTCCACTTGTCCCATAAACAAGCTACACAGGTAGAATATCTAATATTATTCAGCAAATAGAAAATGTCTATAAAGATACTTGCAAATTTAGTTAGATGGAAACAAGGGTGTTTCATCATCTGAATTGTCATCATTATTATTACTACTACTACTACTGCTGCCAGGGTTTGAGCCTAAAGCCTCTCACATGCAAGGCAAGCCCTCTATAACTGAGCTACATAGATCCTCAATCCTCTTTTTTAAAATTTGAGACAGGGTCTTGCTCAGTTGCTGAGGCTAGCCTCCAACTAGCAATCCTCCTACCTCAGCCTCCCAAGTAGCTGGGAATACAGACATTCTTAACATCCAAAAATGTCCTACCTTTTCATACCCTCTTCTTTCCCACTTTCCTCCAGCTGTCCCTTCCAGCTGTCTTGCTTCTTCCCACTCATACCTTCCACCATCTCTATCATCTCTCTTCTTTGGGGAGGTTATAATAACTGTAGAGAAACCTTTGGGAGTGGCTGTAGTTGGCCCCACGGTGCTCAAGGCAAGAGTAAGGAGAAGCCAAATGTCTGCCTTTCTCCTCTGTCATTTTCTTGCTTCCTGAGATTGGTCCACTAACTTAGGAATCATGGGGGGAGCAATAGACCAGGAACACTCATCCCCTGATTTTGACTCCTGTGAACACACTATATGAGCAACCAATTGGGCAAGTCACTAGGGGACAGGACCCCAGTGGCATCTCAGAAGGCTCTGAATCACTTCTGGGACATAGGCATCCAAGTCCCCAACTCCTAAATGCCAGCATTCACTTACAGCAGATTCATCAATGGACCTATTCTCCTCCACTTCAAAACAATTTTTCAAGGCCAGTGATCAAAAATGTCAAAACTAAGGCCTGCTGGGTGGGTAGGGGGAATCAGTGTCCCTAGCAGAGCCTGGTATTAAAATATAATCTCTGATTAGTGATGAAAGCATCACATATACATACGTATGTATATAGGGGGTGTAGATTTGGCCTGGTAATGACATTTCTTCATCAGAAAAAGAAATCCACTCATCTCAACCCAACCAACCTTCCTGGGTGTTCTGCCAAAAAAAAAAAAGGAGGTCTGAGAGAGTAAGAATATGGTGACATTTGGTGATGTGCCATCAGAGTGTGAATACCACTTGTTTTCTTCTTTTAGCTCCTGAAATAAAAATATTCTCATGCACGGAGCACAGTAGCTCAGGCTCTGGCCCTTCCTCATGAAGTGTGATTCTCTCTGAGCTTTACCTTCTGCTGTGTTCCAAAAAACCTCTTCCAGGACCAGGGAGCCCTTCAGGATCACCCTCCACATTCTGGAGCCAAAAGAAAAGGAACTCGAATGGGTGGCCATAACCACAGACAGGTTGAAGCCATGGAGCATTCAAGATGGTGGGGAGACTCTGGCCCATGTGAAGCATACCAACAGGGCGGCCAAGAAGACCCGTCCTAGGGAAGTGGAGTTAATTAGCCTTTTTATGCACACACACATGCTGGCTTCACACATTCAAAAAATAGACTCATGCTAAGCAAAGGGCCTATTTTAGCACTGCCTTGTAAAAACTAGATAGACAGGGACTCTCTCCTCTCTAGCAGTAACCTGGCCCCAACATACTTGCCGATTTTCGTTATGCGAAGCTTTAAGAATGAAGAGGTAATGTGCAAAGTCTGGAGCATCAGGGAATCGAAGCATCTGATAATTGGCATTCCTGTAGAAAATGATCTTGGCCATGGAGCCACTGGGCTGCTGTGGGAAAAGGTCCCGATGTCTACTTGTTGAACAAATGACTTGATGAGTGACCAAAGTAAGGAGCAGTGAGTGCTCTCCAAACATGAGCTTTTCCGCCTGGCCTGAGCCAGCCACCCTGCGGCAGGGCCAGCACAGAGCCAAGAGCGCGCTTACCCCATAGCCAGCTCTGAAAGCTACAGAGACCCAGTGCTGGGAGTTCCCCCAACAAAAGCCGGCCACCGAGTTCAACAACTGGCTCGCCCAGGCACCATATGCTCTGCAATATTGTCCTGCTGCAACATCAGGGCCTGTCTTCAGTGTCCCGTGTGCTGCACAGCTGTCAGCCCAGGAGCCTGCTTATCATTATTTTCACTGTTTTATTACTTTTCTGGGAATTCAAATCAGTGGAACCGCGTTTGATGCACCCTGTGAAAAATGGTATCTCCCTCCCCCTCCTCCCTCAACCTAATGAATTGCCTTTTTTCATATCAAAGAGTAATGAGCACCAAAGCACATAATATTTATTCATGGAACAAAAGACACAGGCATGGGGGTGTGGAGAACAGAGGCAGCTCCTGGTGTGGAGAGAAGAAAAGCTAGACATTTGAAAGGCGCTCCTCACTCTGATCCCTGGTGACACTGGGTTCAATTTATAGGGAAATCCAAACCTTTGGGCTCCCCCATTCTTCCTTGGAAGCCCCCAACCCCCTTCTAGCAATTCTCTAGTCAATGCTTAGAGACCCTGCTGCTGAGAGCTGAGGTAAGCAAAGGTAACTGTTCCCTAGACTTGACTGTGATTTATCTAAACATTTTCTTTCTCAGTGAAATTCCCCTGGAAAGCCTCCCCTTTTCTCTCTTATGAAAAATAAGCCAGTATCTCCCAGGATGTTCTCAAAAGCTCCTCCCCCCTCCCCTATGCTCTGTATCACCTTGACCTCCATTGCGGATGAGGGCATGTTTGGCCCAGGGAGGAAGTACCTTAGAAACACAGTGATCCTGGACACTTACTAACCTTAGATGACGTGAATTTTGTCCCTACCCACTTTCTGTCTTAATCAATCTCTCAGTCATTCTACAAATTTTCTTATTAATGCAGAAAATAAAAAATAATAATAGTAAGGCAACCCAACCCATCATTAATCTCTTTCTTTATAGACATTGAGACTATTTACCCTTTGCAAAGGATCCCCAAGTTGGGAGAGGCAAGATGAACTGAATCAAATTGGTGCAGAATGAGTCTTAATTTTTTTTTTTTTTTTGAAGTACAGAGGATTGAAGTCAGGGGCTCTCTACCACTAAGCTATACCTCCAGCCCTTTTTAATTTTCAATTTGAGACAGTCTTGCGGAGTTGCCCAGGCTGGCCTTGAACTTGGCAATCCTCCTGCCTCAGCCTCCTGAGTTGCTGGGATTACAGGCCTGTGCCACTGTGCCTGGCTAAGTCACATTTCCTAAAGATCACTTACCCGACTGCATGAGCCAGCGAAGTGAAAGGAAAACTATTTTTTAAGATAAGGTAGCTACTAAACAAAGGTTCCTGAAAAATGACATGCTTATGCTGAAAAAGGTTAATGTCAAGGTGAACAACCTAGAGAGTTTCAACCCCAGCAGCTGGGTTGCTATTTCTGCCTCCCATATTTGCTACTCAGTATCTCGAATTTCTCCATTTAAAATTTTTATTTTTAAAATTAAAAAGTTTTTTTTTTAACTATAGAAAATGCGTGGGTTTTTTTCAGTTGGTTGGTTGTTGTTTTTTTTTTAAATATATATATATATTTTTTTAGTTGTAGATGGACACAATGTCTTTATTTTATTGCTTTGTATGTGGTGCTGAGGATCGAACCCAGGGCCTCACGCATGCGAGGCAAGCGCTCTACCGCTGAGCTACAATCCCAGCCCCGGTTGTTTTTTTTTTTTAATCACAAAAGTAACCTTTTTCTCCCATAAACTGAGCTGCCCCTATGGTGGTGAATTTTGACACTGAAGAATTTCTTATCTGGATAATTCTCCTCAAGCTGGTAACCGAATCCTTTTCCAAAGCAATGCGCTTGCTTCTCCCTCTTACAATCTCATTTCTGCAAGTCTGTCAAAGCTAATTATCTCTCTTCTCAAATTTATTGCTCTTCAGCGTATCATAAACACATATATTACAAAAAGTTGGGAAAAAAAAACAAGTGAAATGTGCATTACACTGTGAAAGTAAAGACAGACATAAATAATTATTCCAAGCATCCACTGACTCTGCTAATAAGAGTAAAGAAGATGGCATTAGAACAACCAAATGAGCATACCGAAGCCAGCCAATCCCCTTTCCTCTCCCATATACGGTGATTCCCACACCGTGACAATACCAGACACTCCCACACCATCACTTTAGCTTAAAGAGGGAAGCAAAGTTCTCAGGTTTGTAATCCTCTGACATTCCAGACCACAGATCAACACAAAGCTGACCAAACCAGTAACACAAACACCCAGGGCCTCAGGAAGGGAAGAAAGCCAGGACTCCCACAAGCACACACCATCATTAAATCCCCCTGCTTGAAACTATTGTTCTGTAGTCCCTAGAGTCCCAATTCCAATCTCAACTACAAATTTGAAAGTTAATAAAAGGCCCCAAATGATTCATATCAGTCCTTTAACTCTAAGAATCAAATACAAAAGGATCAAATATCGAAAACGCAGCATGGCATGTGAATTTCAATAGCCTGGGTGCCACATATCCCTGATCCCCAAAGAACCAGTTTGTCACACTTTGTCACCCTCAAAATCACCTTTCCATGTCTCCAGTGCATTGCAGCCTACAGACATTTACACTTTAACAAATACAACTTGCCAAAACTATTTTTGAGTGTGGTTATGTAGCATCATGACAAACAACTTTTTCAAATATTCCTTCAATAGGTTTTGAGAATCAGGCAGCATGAAATCCAAATCTGAAATCATTGTTTCCAGGCTTCACTAAAGAAAATGAACATGTTTTTAAAAATTCAATAGCAGCTGTGCGCCATTTAGGAATTCCTAGTTGAACCCGCAAATCCATTTTCAACCATTTAGCCATAACAACTTTTAAACTGAGAAAGCTGTGTCTTCATATAAACCACCTCTGTTTACCAAACATCAGAGAATCTCCAGGTAAAGGGTTACTACAGCATGTGATTGGTGATTGGTACCCTCCATGAGGTACTCTGCTGCCACTACCACAGCCACAGGGTCCCCAACGAGAGAGGGTGAACCTACCACAGTGCCCTGGAACTAAAGGTGACAGGAGCCAGGAACAGAAGATGGAGCTGGGGGGGATGTCACCCTCCCCAGCCCCCGACTAGCAACTCTAGCTTTATTATCATGTAGACATTCTAGAGCTCAAACTCAAGAATAAACCATTTAAATAACTTCATCTCATTTCTTTTACTTACTCTCCAGAAAATTCTGTTGAACTCTGACATAAATCAAGTGTCTTGGCATAAATGTTAACATTAACCCCTAGATATTCCTCTTTATGAATTCACACCCACAGTTGTGGCGCTGTTCATGGCTGTCAAGATTAGCCTTCAACTTTTACATTTTTCTTTAAAAAAAAAAATGCATGTTTGAAACATCTATTTTTTTCTAAGTTCCATATATATTTTAAATAAGGTAAAATTTGCTTCCAGTCATTTTATTACCTATTACAAATGATCTCTGGACTCTTTCAAAGAAATACAGTGAAACATTTCCCAAAGGAATTAAAAATTAGATGTTTATCACTGCAAATTTCAATAGCCTGTGGAGAAGTTTTTATCTAATATAATCAGGTAGCAATGAGCTAACTAGGACTCATAACATTTCAACATAAAGGTAAGAGTTATACTTCATGAAAAATGCAAGACATTTGTCTACTTTGTATGTAGGTGAAATTCATCCTTAAAAGAAAATATTCTAGAGCAAGAAAGAGAGAGAGCCAAGAAAAATCAGTAGCAAACTCACAAAAAGGTGACATGGCACTGGTAGGACAACAGAAAAAGTAACGGCAGAGGAAAAGCCAAAGACTGGAATTGTATTGCATGACCACAGTGGCACCTTTAAGAATCTCTTAGTTTATAATAGTAGACGGTCTAGGTTCGGCTAAGAGAAGGAGTTCCCTGTTTTCTGTCTTCAACCAATCTTGCTAATTTAAGCCACGGAAACAGAAGAACTCTAGCTGTGGTTAGGATGAAGCCTTCCCTAAAGCCTGCACTGAGCACATAGCTAAATTTTCTTGGCTGGCCAAAGGTTTTTCTAAGATGCTGTGTGACTCTGCTAAGTGACCCTAAGTGGCTAAGCAGCATAAATGAAAGCACAGTGCCTAGTTTCTTGTAATCACTTGGTAGAGGAAGTGTAAATATAGGCCTCCTATCTCTCACCTTCCTACCCTTAATTTACTTCCCTAGTTCATCTCACTATCACCTATACCTTGCTCAAGCTTCCAGGTGCCACTGTCACTGTGACCTAAGTGAACTGAGGTAGGAGTAATGGGGAAAAGAGGTGCACACAGGGCCAGAGATATGTGAGGCCAGGAAACAGCAAAGTTGGGGATCCTCCCAGCAAGGACCAGCACTACCAGTGTTTTAGTCAGCTACTTCACTGCTGTGACTAAAAGACCCAACCAGAACAACTGCAGAGGAGGAAGTTTATTTGGAGGCTCATGGTTTCAGAGGTCTGAGTCCATAGAAGGCTGCCTCCATTCCTCAGGGCTCAAGGTGAGACTGACCTCATGGAAGAAGAGTGTGGCAGAGGGAAGCAGCTCAAAGAGCCAGAGAGATCTCCACTTACCAGATACAAATAAATACCCCAAAGCCACCCTCCCAATGCCTCACCTCCTCGAGCCACACCTCACCTGCCTTCAATTATCACTCAGTTAATCCCTATCAGGGGATTAAATCACTGATTGGGTTAAGACCCTCACAACTCTATCATTTCTTCTCTGAACCTTCTTGCATCATCTCACACATGAGCTTTTGGGGGACACCTCACATCCAAACCATAACAACTTGTACCTTAGTTTGGGCTCCTATTCAGACTGACTGGATGCCCTGCAGGCAACCTGAGCAGGCAAGAACTGTTCCTTGGGAGAACACGGATGTTTGGAAAATTGAGCTACTCAGGCGACCTTGCAGTCGAGTAAGGGCAGAATAATGTAGCAACCAAGAACGTGGATGTTGGAGCCAGACTGCTCCAACTCCACCCAAGGAAGCTGCTATGCTAGAGGAAATCAAAATAACAAGAACTCTGAGGATGGGCCGTCCTGGGCCCACTTCAACACTGCAAATAATGAGAACTGCTAGGACTTCTCACTGTCTAAACAAATGCTGTAATGCCACTGTGGAGGAAAGTCCTATTTGGATGTATTCTCTACAGTGGGCCTGGTCAGCAGGTTGTTATTACCATGTTACACAGATGACTGGACTAGTCAGGGTAATTTAACCTGTAGGAAGTGGCAACTTTAAGACCTGAGATTTTTAGGACTACTCGATTATGCACTCAAGGACACCCCAGGTACTGCATCATGAGCTAAAGCACATTTTACAAATGAAGCCACACAGTCAGGCCTGGGAAACCCCAAGCTCTGGACAGGAACAGAGCCCTGCAAACTTATTCAAGGAGGTGAGTTCCCCACATTGACAGTGAGCAGCAGCTGTTAACCAGCATTTTACCTCAGCCTCTTTAGGTCCAGCTGAAAAGAGGGACCATCATTTCTCTACTGTTATTTGCTAGGTACACAGCCTCTGAAAGGTCTGTGCAAAGACCAAAGTAGTTACTGAGTTGAGACTTTTTTTAAGCCTCATTTTTAAGGGGATGCAATTATCATCTGCCCTAAAATGGGCTTTGATAAGGGGCAGGTGCCATATTAAACCATATTAGATCAAGACACTTTTGTGCTATCCTCTTTATACATATTATACATCTATTTACACATATTACATACATAGGAAGAACCCTACATCTATGCTACAGAAATTGGCATGTATGTTCAAGGGATGTATGGATAAGTATGTTGCAACATTTAATTAACAAAAAAGGAGAGGCCAACCAGAGTGTTTATCAACAGAGGATCATGCAATTCATTATAGAACATTCACAGTATGCAGTGCTAGGTGGCAGTTAAAAAGAATGAGTCAAGAATCTAGCCAGGTGTGATGGCACATGCCTACAATGCCAGTGGATCCAGAGGCTGAGGCAGGAGGATCACAAGTTGGAGGCCAGCCTCAGCAATTTAGTGAAACCCTAAGGAATTAGTGCAACCCTGTCTCAAAATTAAAAGGGTAGGGAATGTGGCACAGGAATTAAATACTCCTAGGTTCAATTCCCAGTACCAAAAAAAAAAAAAAAAAAAAAATACAGAAAACAATCTATATGTTCCAATTGGGGCAGAGCTCTAAAATATATAAAAATGAAGGGCTGGAGATAGCTCAGCTGTAGAATGCCTGCCTAGCTTGCTCGAGGGCTTAGTTTGATCTCCAGAACCAGACAAAAATAAATAAATTAAATACATAACATGGGGGGGGGGAGTGTATCTTTTAAAACAATATACATGATTCAATTTATACAGAAAAAAAACTAATATGCAGTTATGTGTAATATACAAAATACATGTAAGGAAACAGAACGGTCAGGAGAGCAAGACCCTAACCCACAGGGAAGGAACTAAGTCACTTCTTAGGCTGTTTTCTTTCACTTAGTAATTGATTCAACAAATAGTTAGTGCCTCTTATATTCATGTAGATTCTTTCAGATTCATAAAGATAAAAAAATGAATAAAGAGACAAAGTCCCCATCATTCTCCTTCTCCAACCTTCCAGCCAATTGAACAGCTTTGGCTGGGACACTGCCACGCACGGAGATAGCCCATTCCATCTTTGAGAAGCTTTAATTTTCATAAAATTGGTTTTTAAAATATATATTATACTGAAACCTGGCTCCTAATAACTGCCAACCTCTGATCCTAAATTTATTCCCTTGAGGCCATGAAGAGCACATCTAATCCTTTCTTCACACGACAGCCCTTCAAATATTTTAAGGATGCAATCCTATCACTCTCTGGGTCAGACTAAACACCCCCAGGTTTAGTCGGTGCTCCTGCTGGCTTCTTCCTAAATGCTGTCCTCTCGGTGTAATTTCTCTAACAGCTGATGTCAAGTCGTGAGCATGGTGCTACAAGTGTCACCTAGGAAATAAAGAAAGAAGGCAGGAAGGAGAGAAGAAAGAGGGAGGGAGAGGGACCGAAGGAGCAAGAGTGAGGGGGAAAGGGGAGGGAAGGGGAGGGTAAATAAAAGGAAAATGTCACCTGACTTTTAGTAAACATAACTTCAATCTTATTCCCCACCATGCCAAGTAATTTCCTCCCTCAAAATAACCGTGAAATAAATTCTGTAATTTTGTTACAGAAAGCAATGCTTGCAAGAAGATAGAAACCATTTAGCACCCTTAGGCTTTTCCTAAATGTTAGTTTATTAATTGTTTCCATTAACATGTCTGACAAAACCACAAATACCATTTCAGGAAGCTAATCTGCAATGCGCAACCGTGCCCCACTGTCGTCTTATGAGAACTAGGATGCCCCTTCACCACTGAATCCTCAAATAGCTAGATTAGAGCCCCATATGTAACTGTTGCCCAGTGCAGATTCCTTAGACCTTGGCATAGGTATGAGTAAAATAAGCCTCAACTTTAAACAAATAAATAAATAAATCACTCAACTTTCAGTCTACATTTGGGCAGGAGGTAACAACAAAGTGAAATGAAAGTAATTTTAATGTGCCAGGTGCAGTGGCCCATGCCTATAATCCCAGTGATTCAGGAGGCTGAGGCAGGAGGATCGCAAGCTCAAGGACAGCCTCAAAACTTGGTGAGACCCTGAGCAACTTAGTAATACCCTGTCTTAAAATAAAAAATAAAAAGGGCTGGGGATGTAGCTGGTGATAAAGTGCCCTCTGAAATGGTTTTTGTGGTTTTGTTAGACATGTTAATGGAAACAATAAGTGTCCAGTACCAAAAAATACATTTTTAAAAGTAAGTATACATAGCTAACATCTGTGCAGCAGACTTATAGTACTAACTCTCATGTGTTCCTAACATTTGTGCCAGAGATGAAAAGAAGAACAACTGTTCACCTTCCTGACAGGCAAGGGGACAAAGTCAACAATCACAAAGTAAAAGGCAAAAAGTCCCAGGCCAGCTAAGACAGAACTAGAAAGCAGCACAGTTGTCTACTGAGGGCTCTCTACCTCCCACAGCAGCGATGCCTCACTCCACTTCTGAAGCAGTAAGAATGTTTTCAAAACGCGAGTAAAGCCACTGTATAAACCCAAGCCCTGCCGTATTTTCAATTTTCTAGGGAGGCTCCTTCCAAACAGGGTTTCTCAGCAGCAGTGGAACTGACATTTGAGATCAGGCGGTGCTTGTAGGCCATTTAGCAGCATCCCCGGCTTCTACCCATTAAACATCTGTAGCACCAAGAAACTTGTGACAAAGAAAAATGTCAAGTGTTCCTGTCAGTTGGGACATGGGGCAAAATCTCTCCCAGTTGAGAATCATTGAATTAAAGGAATCCTAAAGTAATTTCATTCCAATGGCAGTAGTAATCATTTAAGAGAGCAATCTTAGGAACATGATTTGCTTTCCCAGACACAAATAATGCAGCTATTAGCTCTTGAAAATTCACATCCAAGCTTCACTGAGGTCTGCAGGTCCAGGATAGATTACTAAAAGCATAGTTTTCTTCCGTAAACTCTCAAAGCACCAGGACATGGTTTACAACAAATGGGCAAAACCAATTCTCTCTCCTATACCTATCTCCCTTGCCATCCATTCCAGCAATGCTTCCAAACTGTGTCTCCTTTGGCTTCTCCCTTCCTGTTAGCTCTTTACTGGGGAACCATCCTTTTAGATTCACTCTCAGTCACGGAGCTACCTTCAGCATCTAACAAACAATCAGACAGAAAAATAACCCACCACTGTGACAATAAAGGATGTGAACACAGCTTGTCTTTTGGAGCCCTGCGATCCTTTTGAGTCACAGGCACAAGGCAGGGTGAACCTACATAAATGCACTCAGGGCTCTTCTGCCTTTTCCTTTGACAGGAAGGAAGCCCCTGTCCAGACAAATGTCCTGGAGGTGGAGAAAGATGCTGGAAGAGGAAAGGAGGGCACACATCCCTGTATCCTAATCTCTTCCCAAGCAGAAGTTAATGTGGATGCCATGGAGGATTGCAGGATCCATAGATGTGAAACTTGACACAACCAGATTCTACCCACCAGGATGGGGACCTCAGGGGTTAGAAGGGAAATTTTGAAAATTACTAGTTAAGAATAAAATGTGTCACTGAAGTTTTCTACTGTTGTTAAGCCATTGCTAAAGGGGATGCATGTTAGTTATTAGTATTTTAAAAGATTCTACTTCAATATAAGGTCATTTCCAGCCAATGAGAGGTTCCATATAATTAAAAGGAGGTGCCTAAATTATTCTTAAGGAATCACTTTCCTCTGCCAGAGCAAACACTGCAAGCCTTTTGAGATTTTTATTAAATTCTCACAAGAACAGTATCCTACACACACACACACACACACACACACACACACAAAAATAAGGAAAACCTGAGACATATTAGTAATTTCCATTTCCTTTGCATGTGTGTATGTGGCCCTAAGGGAATGGCTGTGTTTCTTTCCCAAATACAGAAAGAAACTCAAAAACCTCTCTACAGTTTATCAGATGGAATAGCCATGTAGACCAAAATAAAAGAAAAGAAAAGAAAAGAAAAACTGTGTGTGCACCTTCTTTTATCCTCTAAGTAGAACGCTATGATATTTAAGTCTTTGTTAGTGAAGCCTCAACTCCATTTTTTAAGCCATTTTATCCAAACTTGTATCTTTTATTCTTTATACTAATTAGATTTAAATTTTAAAAATTAAGTAAAAGAATTAATTGGTTCTTGATAGGCAATTTTCCCTAAGCTATATTTCCAACTCATGAACCTAAATAATGGAGTTTTGGAGTGTGTCTGTTTGAAAAGAATGCTATATTTTTAAGACAATTAAATTTGGGAGAGGGGTTAAAACTGTGCAGCAATCATCTGTATATCAGTTTTTAAAAAATTGTTTTATTCAGATACCAATGTCAAATTAGTTTGAAACAACAGGAATGTAAAACATATTATAAACATATTATTTTCCTTCAAAGATCATGGGATAGATGAGCAAAAGCCTAAAGCAGCTAAGAAGTCACTGGCATCAATGACTATGCTGACTTAAAAAAAAAAAAACTGGTATTCCCTTAAAACTAGCTAGAATAATAATGAAAACCTACAAAGATTTTCACATTGTCAAAAGTGACAATACACATTGTCAAAGCCTGGGATGCAAGGACATGACTTCACACTTTAACTTCTATGAAGAACTAGGGGTTGTGTACCAATATGGCTGAATGAATGAAATTAAATATCCGATCTATTCTCTATTACTTGTGCTAAGGAAGGGTAAACAATGTCTAAAATCAAATCCACACTAAATCCAAAACAGTGTCTTATCCAGTTGTTTCATTAGTTATGAGAGCCAGAAGCACCAAAATTAAATTTCTTCTCTCCTTATTGCTTCTTCCCACTCTTTGGTAAAAGTGTTAAGGACCAGGGAAAGACCAAAAGGTGGGCAGCAGGAAGGGGGAGAGAACATAAAGCCAGCAGCTGCAGCTTCAGGATCTGAAAACTCAATAATCAGCTCTGGAGGAACAGAGTGGAAAATGTAAAGCTATGTGAGAGACTTAAGAGGCAGATATTATGAATACCTTGAAAGCGAGTTTTAAATATGTTCTTTGTAAGAGTTGAATGTCTGATTGATTGATTTTATACTTCTCTATGATGGATAATGTGGAAAAAGAATTTAGCTATCCTAAACTCAAGAGTGTGGCACAAGACTGTTAATGAACAAACACAGAACACTCATCACAGATAAATGCCTGCAAGTGGCCTTAGATAAAAGAGAAGTATTTCAATGTGTCCAAGAATTACTATGTAACATGCAATATGGTTCATTATACTAGAGTACTGGAGTCCTTCTATGGCATCAGCACCAGTGTGTGTGTGTTGTGTTGTGTGTGTGTGTGAGAGAGAGAGAGAGAAAGAGAGAAAGAGAAAGAGAGATTCTTCCATTTCTTCCTACCCAAATGAAGAACCCTGTCAGGAAAATCTCTTTAAGTTGACTATTGGTCTCACCGAGGACTGTAGGAAATAACTTTCTTTAACTTGACTTTAAGCTCTGAGATCCTTATCCTTTTTACAGAATATCATCAGAATCATGTACAAGGAGTGCTCATTTCTCTCATATAGGTGGCAGAAAACTTGCAAAATATTCTAAAGTTGGACTTCATAACTAAAAAGAAAGGATAGAAAGAGCATATCTACTAACACAGCAGCTTTCCCTGGGAAAGACTTAGCCTGAAGAACATTTTGTAGATTAAGATTAATGATTAACTGACTTTACTTCTACTTTCTGACCACTGGCTGCCCAGGACTAAGAAAATGTACCACAATCAAAGAATTAGACATATTGGAACTTAAAAAAAAAAAAAAATGCTTCTTGAGAATTAGAAGACCAGAACATGTGAAGGACAGAGAAATGGAAATTCAAAAAGTTTCCCACAAACTTATTAAAGTACTCTATGTTGGGCTATGGGAAGCTTTTTAGACAGCTATGTCCTATCCCCCACTATAGCAGCAGAACAGGATAAGCCAATGAAAAGGTTATCACGGCAAAGATTTTGAAATGGATTATAGTACGAGCCTGCAAAAAAACCTGGATTCAGAGCCAGAGTATCACCCTCAGCAGGATCAGGAATACCAAACCCAAGGTTTAGCACTGGGCTAATATATTGACATTTCCTGGATCTCTTTCAAGATGGATGAGAATATTTTGGCTGGGGTGCAGTGGTCTCCAACACTCAGTCATTACTATATTAGAATCAAGTAAACTTTATTTGACAAACTCCTCAGAGCAAGGGTCACACAGATTTACGTAGTCTGTAAATGCTCTATAAATTAAGCACACTCCCAAAGTTATAATGGTGGTAGGGCAGTGAAAAGGTCCTGAAAACAACATGGGTCTTATCCATGTGGAGTAAGACTACCAACATTTTGAAATTTTGTAAACTTCACTGCAGTGCTGTTCAATGTACCTGAATGATTGCCTCCTTGTCAAGTCAATTTATCTTTGGGCTTAAAAAAATGAATTTGCCAATCGAAATTTACTCTAAAACTATAACCAGGACCTCAGTTCTAAGTACAGCAAATAAACAACAACTCCATATGTTATCATAAAAAAGTAAAACTATCTTAGGCTAAGAGACCTTTGTGACTGGGATTCTGTAACAGGTAAAATCAAGAGTTCTCACCAACAAGTGTTTGGAGGGAAAAGCCCCTCACTATAAATGAAGTCGAGGCGGTTGGGGTTGCAGCAGGAGGTCAGCTGACTGTCCTGAGAACTGGTGAGGGTGGCTAATTTCAAAACTAGGAGTCCCACCTGTTCTATCAGCTGCGCAGTTGAGAACCCAGAGGAAATCCTCACCCCTATACAACAGCCTGGAGCCAAGATCTCTATTTGTGCTCACCCACCCTGCCTTTTGCTTTCTAGTTTGTTCTCCATGCCCCTGTTTGTAAATGTCTAAAACAGTTAAACAATCCAAAAATATAAAACCCTCATTAGATTGCCTTCTTAACCCAAGCCAGGCAGAAAGAGAATTAATCAATATTTTGTCCTTTCAACATATTGGCCCCAAGAAGGTAAACAATAGCAATAAAACAGAAAAGAATCCTGTTCACCTTTATTTTTATCATCACCCTTATTATTATTTAGTTGTGGTTGATCATCGTTTTTTAAGGGCTTTCCAAATGGAGAGCCCAATGTGAGAACTACATTTAATTGCTCTGTGCCTCACAGAAGCACAACCATAATTCAGAAGTCAATTCAAGAAAATGAAGATCAACATTTTCTTCGTAACCACTGTCTTTAAGACTTTATCTCACACATAAGCTCAGTTAAAAGTCTTCATTTCCGAGGCTGATGTGAATTTTTAAACTAATTGTTTTGAAAGGAAATGTAACTTATAACGAGGATGATGTTCATTTTTCTTTTTCTTTTTTTAGTACACAGAATTTATACACAACTCTTTGCTTAAGATTTAAGGCTGTTTATTTTCATAACATTCATCACACATACTTCGCACTGGTATCAGTGAGAGATGCATATGTGAAACAGTGGAAAGCTAAAATATAATCCTATTCTGTACATGGCCTTGGCGCCAAGTGTAGTCAACAGGCTAAATTATTGTCACAAAATTTAATAGGAAAATTTTATTTTCAGGCAATCATTCTTCAAGTCTCTGTTGTCGCCTTGCTGAACTGAGATTCATTATGAAATTTACAGCTGATGTCTTTATCTATTCAAATAAGCATCATCTTTTCATTTGCAAAAGTAGTTCTGGCTTGGGCTTGCGCCTCCCAGGTAACATCAGGACGCTGGTTTGCTTCCACCTGCGGGTGTATTACAACCCGGGCGCGCGAACCCCGAGTCCTCCCTGCCCACCCCAAGGCTTATTGGTAAGAAAGAACCCAAACACGAAAACTTTGTAGTCGCAAACTCTTCTCCTCTCGCAGCGATCAAAAACGACCCAGCACTGGGAACGACACTGGCTTTTGTTCCAGAGTCGCCCAGCTGGCGAGGTAGGCGCCTCGACGGTCCTCCATCACCTAGGGTCGTGAATCCGTGGGACAGCAATTTTGGAGTCTCACGCGAGACGCCCATTTCTACGCAATCCATGCGCAGGGGGTGTACCCACACACACGAAAAGGGGGCTAGGGTGGGCAAAGCTGAAATCCTAAATGCCTTTCAAATTCTACTCCAGTCTCGGGTTCACAAAGTGGGTCTCCACCGCGGAAGGCGCGAACGGGGCGGGGGCTGGAAGAGAAATGGGTACGCGTTGGGTACCCAAGCTGCAGGTCCCGCCCCGCCTCCGGGTACAATCAGAAAAGCTACAGTGTGTCAGTGGTTTTCAGCTTCCTGTTTGTAAAGCGAGAAGCTCCCTCCCCGACTCTAAGACCGTGGTTGCTCCAACCGAGCCGGCCCTATCTTCGCGCGGGCGGCCGGGGGGCGGCGGAGGGGGAGGGCCGCGGGCGCAGTGCCCCTCCCAGCCGGCCGCCCTGGGCTGAGCAGGGCCGCAAGGCGGACAAAGCGCCTCCCGCTCCCTCCCCCACGGTCGCGTTCCAAAAGGGAGGGGGAAGGCGGGCCGGAGGGGCCGGGGGAGGAGGAAGGGAGGAGAGGAGCAGGGGGAGGAGGGAGGCGCTGCCGGCGGGACCCAGCAGCATCTTGCCTAGGAGGGAGGGGAGGGAGGAGGGGCCGGGCGGCCGCGGGGAGCGGGGAGGAGGGCAGGATTCTTGAAGCCCAAGATAAACAAATTGTTCCTCTTCACGTGCGGGGCGGGGGGAGGTGGGGAGCGAACGCCACGGCCTCCCCTCCCCCAAGCCGGCTCTTTGTCACCGAGCGCCCGGCAAAAGCCCGCCGCGGCACTGACACCACCCTCGGCGCGCCGAGGACTCCCAGACCCCGGACGCGCGCGACGGGTACACCACACACCGACAGGGCCGCCCGCGCCGGGCTCTGCGCCGCTGATCGAGGCGCGGAGTGCACGAGGACCGGGCGCGCTCCAGCCAGCTTTCCCACTGCCCGGCCACCCCGCGCACCCTCGGCCCCGAGCCGGGCGACGCGGTGGGGGAGGAGTGCAGACACCTTTCCCAAGCTTCCGGCCCCCCCCCTCCCAGAAAGGAAAGCCAAAGAAACGGAGAAAGGAGATAAGAGAAAGGATTCCACCCTCAGGGTTAGGGGGTGGGAACTGCCCCTTCCTCCCCTAGAAGTTAAGCCATTGGCTGTTCATCCTGCCTCGAACCCACCCACCCAGCCATTTAAGCCTCTTTCACCTCCCCGCTATCCTCCACTCCTCCAAGCTCTTTACACAGGCCTGGAAAGTTGGCGGGGAGCGGGGCGGGGGCGAGGCGGAGAAGACTGGGTGCGAGCAAGTTTAGGAAGAGGAGCGGAGAGAATCCTAAGCCAAGTTGCTCGGCGGCGGCGACTCTGGGCGCAAGCCCGGGGCGTAGCTCTTGCTTTCCGCCCGCGCTGGGCCGCGTACTTCCCGACCCTACAGACTGCTCCACCTGCCGGGCTCGCCCGGGGTCTCCAGCGGCGAGCGCAGCGCACCCGCGCCCTGCATCCGCGCGCGCTCCCTCCTGCGCGCGCGCGCAGAGAGCCTCGCTTGTTTCTCATCCACTTCAAAGTTCATTCACAAAACTCTCAGACTTTCTCAGCCCTAAGGGGGTGAGCTTGGGAGAGGAGGAGGGACACTCCCTTCCCCCTTTCCCCAAGGGTTGTGGGCCCTGTGCCCGCCCAGAATCTGCGACAGCATCAATTTCTCCGAACACCCGGCGGATGTGCAGAGAGGGGTGGGCGCAAGGGGACGCGTCCAGGGAGGCTAGGCGGCGCGGCGAAAGATGGGGAGGGGAGCGGCGAAGAGGAGGAGCAAGGTTTCAACTCAGGGGTTCACTCTCTTTCAAATCCGTATCTAAGAAAGGGAGGGGGGAAACTTTTTCAGCACCTCACTCCGACGCTCCTCGAGCCTCCCTCCGCCCTTCGCAGTCGTGACTGGCTCCCCCCCCTCCCCAAATCTGACAACCCTGACAGATTAACAGGTAGCGGCGACGACAGCTTTTTCCCTGGGAAAAGTTGACGTTAACCCTTCGGCTTCATCCCACCTCACCCACGGTGCAAATCAGACAGACCCTCACACATCCAGTAAGAAGCTCACGCCCCCCCCCCACGCGCACCCCAAGCCCGCTGCCAATGCGCCCTCACCATGATCAGCGTGTGGTTCCTCTGCTCCACCGAGGCAGCCTCCGCATCTTGCTGGGGTTTGCTCGGGTGCTGCTGCTTGCCGGTGCCGGCGCCCGATTTCTTGGCCCTCTGCTCCAA
The DNA here is from genome assembly GCA_004024805.1 of Geosciurus inauris. Classification (NCBI taxonomy): domain Eukaryota; kingdom Metazoa; phylum Chordata; class Mammalia; order Rodentia; family Sciuridae; genus Geosciurus; species Geosciurus inauris. Next base: position 427,029 of record PVHX01000047.1, read on the forward strand.
GGTCCGCTGGTAGAGGCTCACCGTGTCCCGGCGCTCTAGCTCCAGCTGCTCCACCTGAGCCTGCTGGTACCTGTTCTCGCAGTTGACGTGGTGCCGCCGGCAGCCCTCGATGCGCTGGCGGAGCCGCTCGACCACCGTGCTGTGCTTGGGGACCACCGCCGAGCTGCCGCCGGGGCCCCCGGAGCCGCCGCCGCCGCCGCAGCCGCCGGCAGCGGGGTGATTGCTACTCGGAGCAGCGGGAGTACTATTGGGAGTATTATTCACACCGATCCCGGCCCCGCCGAGGCTGCTGTTCAGGCTACTGTTGATGCAAATACTACTGCCATTCGCGGCAGCAGCGGGGGCTGCGAAATCCCCCATCCTGCTCCCCGGGCACACTATTTTGGAAGAACTTTTTTTATCCACCCCCCTATCAGCCTCCTCCTTGGGTCCAAGGATTAAAATAGTTTAAGTGGAACGCGGGGGAGACGCAAGCACATGGATGGAAACAGCGATCCCGACGGGGCGAAAAAAAAGGGGGAGAGATTTTGGGGTGGTTTTTTGTTTCCTTTTTTTAAACTGTAAAGCTCGAGGGGGAAAAAAAGGGGGGGTGTTATCGGAATACCATCAGACACCTATCAACAAAAAGAATCACAACAAACTGAGCCAGCAGCAAATCGGATTGCAACTCAAGGGGAGATCCGCTCCTCTCCTGCCTTCTTTTTAAAATCCATTATTTTCTAATAAATTCCAGGAGATTTCCGGTGGTTGGCAAGCATTTTCTCCCTACGTACCGAAAAACACACCCCATGTACACATACAAGCATATGCCTCCAGTGCGGACACGCGCGACACACACTCACTCCACACCGCATCGGAAAACGGCAAGCTTGCTTATTGCATTTTCCTTCCACAAAAAAGTTTTGGTGTTTATGCCGCCCCGTGTTCTCAAAGTACTTTGGCTGCTCAGTTGCATTTCACAGGAACCTAGATATCGAATCCTCGGGCTGGGGGAAGTAAACACATGGACAGTCCGAGGCGACTGCAAAAGTAGATCGGTGAAGTCCTTTGGAAAACGCCGCGCGGAGAGCAGCCCCTAACGCTCGGCTGGGCTGCCGCTGCCGCCGCTGCTCCTGCCACCATCACAATGATCAACTGCTCGCCGCCGCCGCCGCCGCCGCCGCCGCCGCCGCCTCCTCCTCCTCCTCTCGCTCCTCCACCTCCTCCTCCTCCTCCATGCCAGCGGAGTGATATCAGGACGCGCGAGCTCAGTAAACACGGCAGCGGCGGCGGCTGGAGGCCGTGAGACAAGCCCGGAGACACGGCGCAAAACCCGGCCCGGACTCACCCGGCAGGAGCGGGCGCGGCACGCACCGGCACCCGGCGCCCGGCTCCCGCCTCCCTCGCCTCGCCCTCTCCGCCCCTCCCACGCCCCAACCTCACTACTCCCCAGGCTGGGAAGCCTGAGCCGCCAGGACCTGGGAAAAGAAAGATTCTCCAGGATCTCAGGAATGAATCAACTTTTGACCTGTGTGTGCGTGTGTGAGTGTGTATGTGCATATGTGTACGTGTGTGTGCGCGTGCACCCGCGAGCGCGCGCGAGGACAGCCTCGGGGACGCGCCTGGCTGGATTTCCTTATTCCAAGCGGGGTAGTCAGCGAGCCCAAGTTGTTGTTATACATTTATGCATTATATTGCAGAACTGTGCATGACCAGGCAGAAACATTGCGGCCTCACAGCAGTCGTCTGTCATTCCCATCCATGTGGAAAGAGAAAGGCAAATGAGTGACTTGTTTTTCAAACCCAGGTAATAAGTCCTCGCTAGTAACAAGCCTGCTTATGGACACTTGTTCGAACTCTGGACCAGTCTTAACACACAGATTTCGAATTCTGAATAGACAGAAATAAGCACCAAAAAAACTTGCAATATTATTTAATTCACTGTATATAATGATTGTTATTAAGACAATTATTGTTTTACTTACCCTTGGAAAAAAATAAAATAAAGCAAGCAGAGACTTGGAGGTGAGACTAACAGTACATTTTAACAGACTGTTTTGAACACTAGGTGCTAATGACAGCAGTAATTAAGGGCCCTTCGTAAATCAAGTGGAAAGATTGCAGATTTCATGGACTAGAACTATAAGAAAAACACAGCATTTCACAGTTGGTCATGACCAAAACAAAAACAAGCAAAAATAACAGGCTTACTTTATGGCTGGATATATTTCTGTTTCAATGAATTCACAGCAAGTGCAATTAAAAGGGAATGGTGACTGCAGAAAGCAATCTAAACTTTTCATTTTATCATGGAAAATTATCTTTCCAGATATTGCATATATAAAAACAATAAGAAGGGTAAATATCATGAAATCTGGACTTAAACCATGGTATATACGTGATTTTACAAAAATTGAAATGGAGAAACTGCTAACATTTCTGTGATCGTTGGTAACATAAATCTTAATTGTGAGATGTAAATTCTAAGGCATTTTGTATTATCTCAATAAATCTTATAGAATTAGTTTTTAGGGTAAAAATACACCCCAGTTTTCTAAAATAGCCAGGAATAAAAGAACTTTGGATCTTATGCATTAGTCATGAGATCTGATTTAAACCATCTTCATTTCTTGGCATTGCAGATTAGCATAGGATGCTATTTCTAACCTCATAATGTCAGCGATAAGAAGCTGTATTTTTCTTCAATTAATCAGGTTATATGGTGAACTATATCTTTAACATCCACTATATTGTATGGTAAAATGTGCAGCAAAATGTTGTTTAATATGGTGTGAGGCTACCTCTAAGTAGTGAAACCAACATGAGAGAGAGTATCTTTTGTTGAAGTTGCCATACTTTATTTAAAGGCTATTTAGTTAATATACAAACTTCTAGATCAAAACTGCTGCCTTCCCCAATCTCAGCCAGAAAATTAAACTGAATTTGTTCTATAGAAAATGAATCCATTCACACTCTAAAGTCACGTAAAAAATTTGTGATGTTATAAGAAAAAGAGATACCAAAGTAGCCTTTTTCTTTTTCGCATATTTACTAAATAATATCTGTTAATTCAGGAAGCACATGGCTTCCCTCAGAGGAGAAGCTATGACTCTGCATTCACTCTTTGCAAGAATTGAATTCTTAACCCTCCTGCTACCCCACTAGTCAACACATGACTACAACTTGATTCACAAAGGCAACAAATTTGCGGGTCTTGAGCCTTCAGTTCTGTGACATGGGTTCTCATTCTAAATTTCCTTGTGACTCAGTTTTTCATTGAGATTTTCTCATTTTGATTTAAAAAAATGACTTTGGCAACACCACATATTCCCATCAAGCTGTTTATCTCATCTGTGTCCAGAATTTATCTCACCTATGGAAAGAAACCGAAAATACACAAGAATTTGCATCCTTTCCTTTGGGAAACCATTAGGTGGGGGATCATATTTTGTGGCTTTACCCCAAAGCCTCCAATGACAACAACAGTGTTCTTTGTTGCCCAATTTTACTTTAAGAGTAGCCTATACCCAAGAGAAAAATTGTTCGTTACACACACAACAGACTCACTCATCTCTTGAAGATGGTGGGAGTAGCAGCCACAAGCTACACTTATAGGACTTTAATGCTGTGTGATGGCCAGAGAGAGAGGAATCTTTGAGAAAATTGACCTGTGCAGTACTTGGACATCCATGTGACATACTTGAGGTCAGAAGACCCATCTTAATTGTGTAGGGTAATTAGAAGAAAGAAGCAGGAAGTGAACAAGATTTGAGTCTTGAACAGTCTAAGCTAGTCACTTTGTATTAGAGATGTTCACCTACTCCCATGACCATAGAAGAAACAGACACCTTTATTCTGGCTGCTGCTGGACTCTGGTGATACATTCCTGCAAAGCTGTTAAGTTTCTTTTCTTTCTTTCTTTTTTTTGGGGGGTGGGAGGGACAGCAGGAATTGAACCCAGGGTGCTTTATCACTGAGCCACATCCCTAGCCCTTTTTTATATTTTATTTATACAGGGTCTCACTTGGTTGCTTAGGACCTCGCTAAATTGAGGAAGCTGGCTTTAAACTTGCGATCCTCCTGCCTCAACTTCTGCACTGGGATTACAGGCATGCATCATTGTACCAAGCATGCTAACTTTCTTGATCACCATTCTAAACAGCTCCTTGAAAGTCACAGAGAAATTCAAGTTCTACGGAAGCAATATTAGTTCTTTCCCATCACCAGGTACTGATATCATGAACTTCTTTGTCTTTCATTTGAGTCTGCTACAAAACAAAACTTTAGGATGGGAGCTATAGACACATCATGAATGCAGTTTCTCTTGAATGGCAAAAAAATTCTCTGAAATGACATAGTGTGCTGACAAAGAAATTCCTGTGGCTGTATCCTCAGACTCTGATGGTAACTCTCTGGCTGCCAAAGTGACAAGGGCTTGACAAATAAGTACCTGTACCAGGTTGTCCTGCAGCTCTGGCCCTGAGTCAAAGTTGGCAGTTCAGAGGATGGAACCACGTTCTCTTTACTTTGGCCAACTCTGTCATCTCCTGCGTCCATCAGATAGCACCCAGTGTTCCAGTGACAAGAAGGAGATCATAGAGCAGACACTCCAGCTTATGTGCCATTTGTCTATCCTCACAGAGTGGGGCCCAGGCCTCCCTGAAGTGCTGGCCACAGTGAAGCTTGCCCTTCACCCTCTAGTAAGAGCTATTGTTTCAATAATTCCACAAGTATGTTTATGGCCTCCTGTGTGCCAGACAATGTGGTGAGCACTGGGTATACAGCCTAAACGAGTAGAGAATGTAGTCCCAACCTCAGTGGATCAGGGCAGTTGATGCCACAATAGGACTAATCTGCAGTTGGTATAGGAACAGATAAAAGACTGCATGCTTGGGCTGGGGGTGCGGGGGGGGGGGGCGTCTAAGAAAGCTTTTGCAGTAGTTCCCTCCAGGATTGTGAGTGCAAGAGGGTGTGATGGGAGATGAAGCAAAGGCTGGAGAGATAAGCAGGAGCCAGATTGTTCAAGGCCATCAAGAAGTTTAGACTACATCCTTGGGACTATGGCTGCCATTAAAAGGATTTAAGCTCATTTACAAGTTTGACTTTGGCCACACAGCCAAAGTATTATAGTGTTTTCTGAAGTGTGTTCTGAAAACTCTGATCCTATCAGATGCTTCACCAGAAAGATTTCTGAGCCAAATAAGTTTAGGAGGTGATCTGAACAGCATCTCTCTGGAAGATTCATGACCACGTTGAAGGTCACAAGAAATCTTGCAGCAAAGCTTGTTTAACTTTGTTTAACCTAACATTGCCAAAATCCTGTTATGTCCCACAGAAGAGAACATACTCTAGAAAGCTCAGTGCAGGAGTCACAATTGAAGGCAGTTCTAAATCCACTTAAATTTACAGCATGCCTGGTATGTGGCCTGTGGCAGACACCACACTCCCCTGACCATCTGCCCTGTCTGAATCTCTAGTCTTCAGGGTCAGGGCTCAAGGTTGAATGCTGACCCTTAAGTACTGAGGGAGCAGCCACACAAGGCAGAAGTCCCAGAAGGGTGTTTGATCAGCCTTGTCCAGTATTAGTCCTCCGAGTATATTATATTAATATCTCTCTATAACAAAACCTCCTTAGTAGGAGAAAGGTCAGTTTTATTTAACTGAAAATCTTAATTATATGATACTGTTAAAGATGAAAAGTTTCATTATTTTTGAAACCCGCAGTCTCTCAAGCTTACCAAATACTGGCCTCTTGGAGCAATTTTAATGATTTCTTTCTACCTACTATACCGATTATATGTAGGTGACATCCCCCATGGTCTTTCAAAGTTTGTTTCCTTAAGTCATTAAATATTCCCAGCAAGATCCTATTTGAGTTATTAATTTTCACTTTTTTATTAAAAAGGGCTTTACTGAACCCTCCATGAATAGGAATTCATGGAGTTTATTTTCTTATTCATGTATTTTAAAATGCATATAATGATTTTATGGTTAGTAGGAGAAAGGTTATCTAAAGTCCAAGGAAAAATTTTAGGAGGCTTTTCCCATATTCCTCTCCTCTCAGCACTCAGTCATTTTTTTTTTTTTTTTTTTTTGGTACCAGGGATTGAACTCAGGAGCATTCGGCCACTGAGCCACATCCCCAGCCCTATTTTGTGTTTTATGTAGAGACAGGGTCTCACTGAGTTGCTTAGCACCTCGCTGTTGCTGAGGCTGGCTTTGAACTCGCAATTCTCCTGTCTCGGCCTCCCAGAGTGCTGAGATGACAGGCATGTGCCAATGCACCCGGCTTCAGTCATTTGATAGAATAGGGATCTGGCTTAAGCACAGTTGACTTCCATTTTCTATATTGAAGATTTCTGAAAGAAAATATTTATGAATGTCTTTTATTTATTGAAGGACTATAATCAGCTAAACTGTTAACTTCAGTGATAATTCATTTTAACTGCCCCTAGTCACCGAAGACTTGTCCTATCCAGCTTCTATTGTCATCTCCATTTTACTAACAAATAAATTGAAGAAACTGAGGCACAAGAAACATAAGGAGCTTTCCCCAAACTACACAGCATAAAGTGGCAGAGACCAAGTTTGAACTCAGGCACTCTAACCTCAGAGCACAAAACTGTGGAAGGAACCTGTGACTACGTTCTAAGTTTCTTTCAGCTTTTAAGATTCTACATTTCGGGGCTGGGATTGTAGCTCAGTGGTAGAGCGGTTGCCTAGCATGCGTGAGGCACTGGGTTCGATCCTCAGCACCACATATAAATAATAAATGAATAAAATAAAGATCCATCAACAACTTAAAAATATTAAAAAAAAAAAAAAAAAAAAGATTCTACATTTCTATAAAACTACACTCACTGTTTTACCCAGATCTTGGGCTAACAGGAATCTGTTACTGCAGAGGGGAGGGGGCTGGGACAGCATTTGTGCAGAAAGCTGTCTCCTGCAGGCCATGCCTGTGCCAGCCCCCATTCTGGGCTAGTCACCCTCCCAGGGCTCAGGGCCTCCTGGGCATTCCGTCCTGGTACTTAGATTATCACTTTATTTTGTAACTATTTCTCACTTGTGTTTTTATTAGTCTTTGGGCCTAACCCAGGGCCCGGCAGTCACAGCTCCATAACTGTGTATGGGGAATAAGTAATGTAAGAGAGAGCAGAACACTATTGCCCAATTTACCAGATCAGGAAGGAGTCGTGGCCAGTGCCGGGCAGTAGCCCTGCAGAGACCAGTGCTGGGCTATCAGCTGCAGAGATAATTTGGATGTAATCTAAAAAAGTCATAGGAAGATGTCATGTCGTTTTCAAAATGCTGTTTCTCAGGAGTTTCATGTTTTCTATAATTGACTTTGAGAGGTGCATGGGTGAAAGATATATCTATATATCTTTTTTTCCCCATGGGTCCATTTATTTCATCTGTCTTCAAAATGAACAGTGGAGGAGGGACAGAGACTATCATGTGGGAGTCGTAACAGCTAGCAAAGGAATGTGCCAAACCACAGATTCTTACTCTACTCCATGGATGATGTATCGTGCTCTGGGCTGGGTTTGTGCTCTCCCCTTCTTTTTATGCTGAGCCCCTAATCCCCAGCATGATGGTATTTGGTCGTGGGGCTTTGGAAGGTAATCAGGTCATGAGAGTGCAGCAATGGTAATGTAATGGGATTAGTGCCCTCATAAGAAGCCACAGGAGAGTGCACGTCCCCTCACCCCACCAAGTGCCAGGTGATGACTCTGCAAGAAGTCATTTACCTGAAGACCAGGAAGAAGGCTCTTACCAGGAACCGAACCATCCCCAACCTTGATCCTGGTCTGCCCGGCCTTCAGAGTTGTGAGAAATAAACATCTGCTGTGTGGCCACCTGCTCTGTGGCGTTTTAGTCCACACTGACTAGGATATAAAGGGTGTTGAGGCAGTTCCAACAGCACACCCGAGAAATATAGAACTACCACGTCATCATGCACTCCCATTTTATGGATGAGAAAATGAAGGCTTAAGGAATTTTCATAGGGTCTAGGGGTGTGGCTCTGTGGTGGAGCCTTTGCCTAGAATGTGCAAGACCCTGGGTTCCATCCCCAGCACTGCAAAAAGATAAAGATAAAAAAGAGTTTACATAACTTGCATCCAAATCACACCCAAAGGCTCTGTCTTATGCACCTCTCACTGTCTAAATCTCTCTTTATGGTGGTGGCATTGTTGGAGAGCCTCAAAGTCATTCTTTCTCTGCTCATGTGCTTCATTCAGCAAGCATTTTGTGTCTGTGGACGAGCCTGTCCTGGATACAAGGGATCATACTAGAAAGAAGACATTTTCCCCCTTGAGAAAGCTTACTGATCTAGAAGTACCAAGCAAGCAGAAGGAAGTAGTCACCTCCTCTGTGACCAGAGTTTGCAGGAGGGATAGGGCAGCCTTTGTCACAGTTAAAACTAGTAAATTAGAGGATTTGAAAAAATAAACTTAGCCTCAGCTTAGTTAGATTATGCCCAATACTAAGAAAAGCTTTACCACCCTATATGTGTCATTCAAAAGGTAAAAAAATAATAAGATACAATAGTTAAAGAACACAACGTCCTGCTTTCATTGTCTGATGAAAAATCGCCCAGAGGTAGCTGCTTAAGGGTTGGGACTCCTCAGCTCCATAGCTTATGCTCCCTTTTTAACACTGGAACAAAGCCAAGGCAATGTCAGTTGGTCTCTGCACGTAGTGCAATCACGTTCACTCTGTAGACAGTCTAGGTCAGCGGATTTTAAGCCATGTTGAGCCTAGGAACCTCTGAGGGTCCCCAGGGAACATCACAGAGTGAGGAGGGCAATGGACCTGGGCTGGGTCTGTTTCCTCTTCAGATCAACAACCTTCATTTACAACTGGGAGTAAGAAACCTCCATAGCCAAAAAGTGTTTGAATACTGGTCTGTGCTTTGTCTTGTTTTTGTTGGGAATTTCTCTCTCCTGCCTTTGCCCACCCATGACTCTCTATCATACATGGGGTTATTTCATTGCTCTATTCTTTTTTTTTTTTTTTATTTTTGGTACCGGGCATTGAATTCAGGGGTACTTGACCATTGAACCACATCCCCAGCCCTATTTTGTGTTTTATGTAGAGACAGGGTCTCACTGAGTTGTTAGCGCCTCACCGTTGCTGAGGCTGGCTTTGAACTCGCGATTCTCCTGTCTCAGCCTCCCAAAGTGCTGGGACTACAGGCATGCGCCACTGTGCCTGGCTCATTGCTCTCTTCCTGACGTCTCCAAACCCTGGTTCACACTGACTCCAAAGCTCAATTATCTACTTGTTTAATGTCGGGGCCCTAAGATTTCTTTTTATTTTTCTGAGCTGAGCAGGCTTAAGGGGGCCTCAACTAAGTGTGTGATGATATTTTAAAAACCTATTTACTACACCTGCGGGGCATGGGGGTGGGGCTGGGCATGCACATGCTCAGAAGGATGCTGGAAAGGTCTGGCTGGTGTAGAAGTGGGGGTGGGCTTGAGAGAGCCTAGACCCATGAAAAGGTAGATGGCTAATGAATCTTCCTAACAAGGGTGTGTTCTGCTGTCACAGAGTGTGCCAGTTTGAGACTGTGGAAGAGAGAGCTGGTGACCCAGCTGCTTTACCCTTAGTTCCTTCTCTGAGTCAGTGCCAAAGGAAGTGATGTCAAGGGCCATTAAATGGTTAACTTCTCCAGGACATGCACATACTTTGGCCCAATCATGCCTCTGATTACCCTTGGCTTTTGGCAAGTCCAGGAAATAATCTAGTATGAAATAAGGCAATTTTAGGACTCCTTGTGTATTAGTCAGCTCCCAGCGGTTTCAAAACAAAGGTCTCCGTTTTGGGTTAAAGGCACTTTATTTCTTATGCGTGCCCTCCTGAATATTCTGTTAAAGAATCTTGGACATAGGAGAAGTGAAGAGCGTGTAAGATCTCCACCTCCACAAGGAGCTGACCTTGCTTGAGGATGAAGTCACCGTCTCTGAGGGCAATGGAGGTTCACTGAGCCAGCTCTGCTCAGCATCTGCAGATGAGTGACAGATATTATAAAAAAACACAAGACAAGTCTGATTGGCAAGGGGTAGGAGTGTCCCTCTTTAACGTAAAACTGTGGCATCTGCAGGTTAAAATGAGGTTCTAACCTTGGGCACCTTCTCACAGATTGGAAGTCATGAAAATGTATTTTTCCACAAAAGTGCTAGCGCTTGTTTTTGTTTTTTAAACTAGGTTAATCTTCCCAATAAGTTTGCCCAGTCTTCTGGCAACAGGACGCCTTGACACCTTTTAAAGCCATCCAACCTGCCTTCACAGCCCTGGCAGTTTGCAAGGGGCTAGAGAGGTTGAGCACTGCCTGGCCCCAGGGGCATGTTGGTCACTAGGCCATGTGTATCTTGATCACTGTGATTGGTTCCAAGATGAATGTGTGACTCAGGCTGATCCCATTGCAGCTTTCTGGGAATTTCACTGGAACTTCCAGAAAAGGGACATTTGTCCTCCAGGAACCATGGGACCATATAGGGTTGGAGCTGCCTGGAGCAAGTTTTGATATAACATGGATAAGACCTACCTGAAAATAAGGCCAACTCAGAGGAGAACAGAGCCAAGAAAGGGAGACAGTCCTTTTTAGGACACCATTTTTTGTCCTGGATCTAGCAGGGCCTAAAGCCAGGGTGCCCCAGAAGTTTCATCACAAAAACCAACAATTATCCATTTCCCTCTTTCCATTTTTTCAGTCTTATGTGTGTTGCATGTGGTGTGATTGAAATGACCATCATGTAGACACTGGTTAAATAAATTGTATCACATCCAAATAATGAAATATAGGCAACAATTTAAAAGATGCGTGCAAATCTACATATATTCTTGCATTACTTATCATAGCAAAATAAATAAAAACAACTGAAAGCCACTATCAGGGGACTGGGTATTATATAAATACATTTAAATAAGCAACTGTTAAAATTAGTCATATTCAACTATATCAATTGACATTGTAAGATCCTCATTACATCTTGTTGATTTTTAAAAAGCTGGTTATCTTTTATACCATTAATGGGAATGTGAACTAGTACAGCCATTATAGCAAATAGTATTGCATTTCATTAAAATAGCCAGGTCCTGTGACACACATGCCTGTGGTTATAAGATTGTGTCTCCCAGCGACTCAGGAGGCTAAAGCAGGAAGATCTCAAGTTCAAGGCTAAAACTTGGCAGGACCCTGTCTCTAAACAAAAAAATTAAATGGATGAGGATATAGATCAGTATTAGTGCACCCCTGGGTTCAATCCCCAGTCCCCCACTCATACACACAAAATTTAAAAAAGAAACACCATATGATCCTGCTATTCCACTACTAGGTATATGTTCAAAGGAAATGAAGTCAGAATGTCAAAGAGACATCTGCACTCCATGTTATTACAGTACTATCCACAAAAGCCAAGGTATGGAAACAACCAAAGTGGCCATGAATGGATGAACAGAAAATTGTGGTGTATATTGTATGCACAGTGGTATAGTACTCAGCCTTAAAAAGGAAGGAAGCCCTATAATATGTGATGACATGGATGAAATTGGAGGATATTATGTTACGTGAAATAAAGACAGGATCAGAAGACAAATCCCCCCGATCTTGCTTACATGGTGAATCTAACAAAGGCTGATTCACAGATTCAGACAACATAATGATGGTTGCTAGGGGTTGGGCTGGGGAGAAAGGGAATAGGGAGATGCTGGCCAAAGGGTACAACATTTCAGTTATACAGGATGAATAGGTTCTGAAGAACTAGGTATAATATGGAAACTACATGTACACCACAATGTATGGTATACTTGAAAATTGCCAGAAGAGTAGATTTAAGTATTCTCATCACACACACACAAAAAATGATATGAGGTAATACCTATGTTAATTAGCCTGAGTTACCCATTCCAATATGTATACATATATTCACACTTCAGGTTATATACCATAAATATCTTCAATTTTTGCTTGCCAATTTAAAGACAACTAATTTTTTTAAAAAAATTAAAAGGCAGTTTATAAAACAAATGATACAAATATTTATTTTGTAAAACTATGCAATGTTTTTTATCAAGCTCTAGAAATCTGTAATTGTAATAATTGTGTATATATATCCACACAATTTTATTTATATATATATATATATATATATATATATATATATATATATATATATAGAGAGAGAGAGAGAGAGAGAGAGAGAGAGAGAGAGAGAGAGATGAAAACTTTCTAGAAAGGAAAAAAATACAAAAAGGAAGAAAGGGAGTAAAGGAGAACCTGGAGGGAAGGGAGGAGGTGATGTCTATAGTCTGAAGCTTGTCCAAGTGATTTAGGAAAAGATTTCAGAATGAGGAGATGCCATCTAATGAACATTTAACAGGCATTTCCCAGGGGACAGTTGGGCAGTGGGCTTTCAGGAAAGGAAGCAAGGAAGGTGAAGGTTCAGAGAAGTGAACCATTGTGACGTTGTAGGGAGTGGGTGTCTCATGTAGTTAAGTACATGTCAGTAAATTAGCAATATACTCTTTTTTTAAAAAAATGTTTTTGTAGGTGCACATAGATAACATGTCTTTATTTATTTTTATGTGGTGCTGAGGATCGAACCCAGTGCCTCACACATGCTAGGCAAGCGCTCTGCCACTGAGCTGCAGTCCCAGCCCAGCAATATACTCTTAATGACTAAGGCAGAGTAGATTAAAGTCAATGCTAACATAAGGGATTTCACATTAGGACTACCTATGGGATATGCCATGGAAAAGAAAACCCCAGCATCTGCAGGGCACTGGTCCCTCTATCCAATTGCTTGACCACATCTCACCTTTGAGGCCTAACAAGTATGACCAACTTCATATGTCTAAAGCAAAACTCTCATTTTCCTCTCCAAATTTGCTCTTCCTCTGTGATGATTTTTACATGTGTCAAGGTGACTGGGCTATGAGGTGCCCAGATAGTTGGTCGAATGTTATTGCAGATGTTTCTGTGAAAGTGTTTTTGGATGTTGTTGACATTTGGATGATGTGAACTCCACGGAGTTCTGGCTTTCTTAGGTCCCAGCTTGCCAATGCACCTTGCAAATCTTGGGATTTATTTACAACTTCCATCATCACTTAGCCAATCCCTAGACAGACAAACACACATATACACATGTAGCTTATTTGTCCCATTCCTCTGAAGACCCCAACCACTGCATCCTCCTTCTCTAGAGACAACATTAGTCTCCTAATGCCATGGTATAAAAATCTTGGGATCACTTTTGACTCTTCTTCTCTCATATAAGTTTCAACCCAAAGGTAGATCCAGCTCTACCTCTAAAATATATCCAGAATCTGACCACTACTTACCTTGTTTCCTGCTCTCTTCCTGACCGGAATCTACATCCAACACAATCATGCCCTAATGCAGGTACCCCTGCTTCTACCTCTATCCCTTTACAATCAATTATCAGCACAGGATTCACAGTGATCCTTCTCAAACATGTGATGTCATGTCTGTCCTCTGCTCCAAACCTGCAAATCATTCTCATCTTATTCCAGGTAAAATCCAAAGTCCTCACCAGGGTCTAGAAGGCCCTGCAGGATCTGGCTGCCCATTCCACTTTTCTGGCTTCTTTTCTTACCACTCCTTCCCTCTGCTTCCTGCCCCTTTTCCTTTTAAGCACACCACGGACTCTCTCTTTTGAAATACTGAATTCCCAGATGTCTACAGGGTCCATACCTCCCTCCCTTCAGGAGTGTCCCTCAGGCATCTTCCCTGCCTACCTTTTCTTACCTTCCTTTGAACCCCATTCACTGCCAAACATAGGTGCATCTGATTTTCCATCCAGGTACCCTTCTATAACCCCAGACCTGGAGAGCAGACCATTTCCTTGTTTTTCTCTCTGCTGTGCAGGAGGCAGAGGCTGGCATGTGGGGGACACTTAATACCTGCTTGCTGATGAATGGATTATGTTTCTTTCTCTACATCCAAGGAAATTAGGTGCTTTTGATGTAATAATAGTTAACATTTATTGATCATGTAGCATTTATTGGGCACTGGGAAAAGATTTTATATAAGTCAACTCATTTGGTTCTCATAGCTACCTAGAAGGCATGAAGGATTTTCTGCATGAGGACACTGAGGCAGAGAGATGACATTACTAATGTCCAACAGCTGGCGATGATAGAAACCTAGCTGTCAGCCCGGCTGACTCCAGAAATACAGGCAACAGGTAGGTCTCCCAATTAGAATATTCTTTGGTGTTTTTGGTTTAAAAACACCAAAGAATAGCAAGAACTGGAAAAGTGTATTCCCTACATTTTTTTTTTCAGGGATAAAAATGTCTCCTACTATAGAATATCTTCAGCAGTTTACATCAGAACAGTGTAGTGGAGAGTAAAGAGACAGTTGGAAGTTCAATGGACTTTGAAGTTTTATATTGTGACATCTTTGAAGCAATTTAGTTGAGCCTAACAAGGAAATGGCCAAGATTTTGCTAAGCTTTCTTGGGTCATTCATCCACTGTAAATTTGGCAGGAGATTCACAATCCTGTTTGGAGATGTGGACAGCTCTTTTCACCCTTGTAAATGTTTCACCTGTGTAGCCAACAAATATTTATGAAGCCTCCTTCAAGAGTGGTCAGGCATGGTTCTAGGCACAGGTATGGAAGTGTCTTCTTCCATGACAACCTATCCCCACGTATAATGCAATAGAGCTTATATAGCATAGTGATTTGGAGCTAAATTGTGTAGTGAGAATGTCTTGGCTTCAGATCCCAGTCCTGTGTTACTGTCTACATGATGTTGGGCAAGTTACTAGTAAAGATTCAGAAATAAACTATCAGTGATGGTGAGATTGGGCTTATGAAGTCTTTGTGATTGTTGAATCTGGTTTTACGCAAACAATAAGCTTAGACTTTTGTAGGCTTGTCTCCTCACTTAAGTGTCAAGAGCTTGTTCCAGTTTTAGTGTCTTGACAGAATGCAAGTTGACTCAACATTTTCAATCAGCGCTCAAACTTGTGATGAAGTCACAGCGTCTTACATTCACAATTAGACATCATAATAGAACTATTAAAAGAACTCTGATTCACTAATTTGTTGACTCTCTCTCTGTCTCTCTCTTTCTTTTTCCTTCTGAGGCTCTCTGGGCAAACTGCCCACAGCAGAGAGCTCCTTTAGCTATCTTCTGCTTTCCATGCCCTGCAAACAAAGTTCTTAAGTAGCTTATAATGGGTCCATAAGATTGTTGATTTTGTTTATAACATGTCAGGAGTAACAATTTTTATACTACTAATAGACTCATTACAGAGTGTAGGGATCTCTCAGGTGGCTTCTGAATGGACCAAATAATCCTGTTTATTCATAAGCTCTCTGGTTTCCTGAACATTAGATCAGGAGTTAGGAGACATAAATTCTAACCCTAGACCTGATGCTAATTAACAGTTTGATCTTTGCTTTCCTGGCACTGTGTCACCTTAACTCTCTATATCAGAAGGTTAATGTCTGCATCATCTTCTGGCTCCAGACTTCTGCTAGTCCTCACAAATAAAGCTCATCAAAAAGAAACATTCCACTTGGTGTGGAACTGATTTGGAGGAGACAGAGAGCTATCAGAAAACAGATAGACACAGGGGCTCTCACATTTCAAGTTGGAAATACTGTTGCAAGATAGTGTTAAAGTAAAGCACACATACATCTTGGAAAAGAAAACAAAAGCATAAAGATACACTACAGCTACAGTTTCTCATAGAACAAGATTTGAACAATATTGGGTATTAAACACCTATTGAAAATGCAGGTGCTGGTGTATCTAAAATCTCTAACCCAGTTCAAGCACACTAAGTTAGAATCTTTATGAGATTGGAGATTTGGTTTGGACAAGCACTTCAGAGCCAGCTGGTCCTCAGAGGAGTGATCATCCATCACATAACTTTCTGAGGATCTTGGGATCCTATGAGAGAAATAGGACACTTTGAGTCTGAGCTCATGATGAAACAGAATTAATAAAGTGCTCTAGTTTAAAACCAGTTTCCCCTTGGGAAAGAGAGGGCTCTTGATAGACCCCTGGCTATGTTTTATAGATTGAAAGGGGCCATCGAGTCAGTATGTTGACACCGGCATCTTCTTGGTAGGGAAAATATTTCTAAACATTTCTTCTGAGCCTTGGTTGGGCCCCTTTGTGTAGAAGAAAGAGTTTGAGGTACTTTCTGAAGAGAAGATGGATATAGTTTGTCAGAATGGAGGTTAAACCCATGCTCTGAATCCATGGAACTCCTAACTCCTGTCTTCTATGAGCCAAATTAACCTGGGACCGTAGCACTGCCTGACCAAAAATAAAAAGAATAAGAAAATAAGTTACTGTATTGTCGTGTGCCTGTTATCTTTAATCTTGATTTTCCTTGGAATGTGCACGTAGGGACTATGTTTGATACAAATAGTTGATTTCCTGAGAATGATGAAATAGAAAGCCAAACAGAAGATAAGACATGTTAAGAATCCTCATTACTACACTGGAGTGATTTTGACATAAAATAGGTGCTCGATTTATGAATATTACAAATAAATAAACTTGAATGAATTTAAAGTATTACTCTCTCCAAAACCTAAAGTTCTGAATTATTTTTTACTTTAATGCAGGAAGGTAGATATTCACACAATCAAGTAGTAATATGTAGAAAACAATGAACATTTTCCAGAACACATAGATACGAAATAGAACTAACGAGAGATTTTGGAAACCACAAATGTATTACTTGAAATAAATTATCAAATAGGATAAAGTCTAGATTGGAATCAGCCAACGAGAGAATTGGAAAACAGTGCCGAGGAATTCACAGAGAATGATGCGCAAGAAGACACTACCATGAAAAAGAAGCTATGAGTCATGAATAATAGATTAAGAGGCTCCAAAATAAATCTACAGAAGTTCCAGGGGGATACAGATGAAAGTAAAGATAAAGGAATAGCATTTAAAGAGAAAATGACTGAGAATTTTTGAGAATTAAAGACATATATCCTCCAACTAAAAGTTCACAACAAATTCCAAGCTGCAAAAATAAATCCACATTGTAGGGAAAGCATCAAGGGCAAATAGAATCCTACAAGCTACAAGAGAGGAAAGACAGGTCATCTACAAAAGAATAGCAACTTGTCCTGCAGCAGACTTCTCATCAGCATTGATAGATGAAATGATGATTGAAACCTCCACAGAGGAATCATTTTCAATCTAGCTACATTATCAGATGGAAATTAAATCATCACTGAAAAGAGACACAAATTAATAACCTTTCACCTGTGGCAACTTTGCCTCTCATAGACCCATTAAAGATTAACTTGAGTGTAAAGGGAAAAGCTTAATCAGACTCTTAGTAATAACAACAATAGATAAGACCACAACACTTGGAGGGAGATACATTTTTTTTAAAAATTGTTTTAATTAGTGATACATGACAGTAGAATGCATTCTGACACATCATACATAAATGGAGTATAACTTCTCATTCTTCTGGTTGGACATGATGTAGGATCACACCAGTCGTGTAGTCATATATGAACATAGGGTATTAATGCTCGGTTCATTCTACTGTCCTTCCTACCCCCATACCCCTTCCCCTCCCTTCACTTCCCTCTGAGGCAGATACATTTTTAATCCCATTTCAAAATCAAATAACTGAAGACCAGAAAGATGAAGATTTCAGAGGTAGTGAACACCAGTATTTGAATCAGGCGGGCTGGGAGACATTAGATGAAAGAAACAATAGTAAACAGAGAAATGGATAAAATATATGGACATATTTTAGTTAACCATTGATTGTAATAATGAATATTTTATATTCAAAAGAGGAAAACCTAAAACTCTACAATAATAAAATCAAGAGTTGTTCTATAAGTGGTTAAATCATACCCAAACCCTTAGTATGTTTAGGAGGATAGTGATAAAATGCTTTTTACTTTTCATAAAAAGTTATATAGGTTTAAAATATAAGTGTAGAAACAACAGCGATGGAAATGTAATTTAGTTTTCAAATCAGCAGAGGAAAATTAAAAATGGAATAAAAACATTTATCAATTCAGCAGAAAGCTGGAAAAGGAGAAGGAAGATTATAGAAAGGAAAGATAGCTAAAAGAATATGAAGACAGAAATATATTCAAATATATCACTAATTACAATACATTATTGTAAAATGAAATCTACTTATTAAAAGAATTTATTAATCTATTGCATTTTTAAAAGAAGCCAAGAAATTTTATTATCCAGAATTTATAACTGCCTCCTACAGATTAGGATCATTTTAACAGACAATACACAGAGAACATTGGGAGTGGTACCTTGCATTTCTGATATTAAAACCTATATATATTTTAAAATTGGGACTTGAGTTTACATAAGTATGATGATAAGGGAAATTAAAACCCAAACAGATGATATTTGCAAAAACTAGTATTTCGGAAAGCACCTGAAGTCAGAAATCTTTTCCTATTCCTTCTTTAGTTGGAGAACAATTATTTAGCTCGAAGTATTTTTTTTTCTGAATTAATATTCCAGTGTTAAAGGGAAAACATTTAATAATCTTAAAACATATACCTCCTACAATTTTAGATCAATTGCTTTCTAGAACAATTTCCTAATCCGAATTATAACAAAACCTCTAGCTGAGATAGGGCCAAATGTTTATACAGTTTTAGGAGTTGGATTTTTTTAAATGTATTAGCAGATAGTTTACTATATTTAACATACTGAACCAGAGGAATAACTTTTATTGTCCATGTACTAAATATGAAATTAAAATGTAATTCTCTTTGATGATCAGTGCTATAGATTCCAGGTTATGATGCATTTGGGAGCACAAATTTCTGCATCTCTTGTGGAAACTACACTTTTCAGTTGAAACAGCATTCTGAGTTTTCAAGTTATTGTTATCTTGCTTCTTGTGACTGCAAAGTGCAACGCCTACCTTCTCTCCCATCCATTGCCTACACTCTGGCAACCTCTGATCTTTTCTCTATCTCTATAACTTTGTTATTTCAAGAATGTTATATAAATGGAAGCATACAGCATGTAACGTTTTTCCCACTCAGCATTTATTCTTGTGACTTTTATCCAAGTTGTTGCATTTATCAATATATTGCTCCTTTTTATTGTACTTTTTGTGGGCAGAGATGTACCGCACTTTATCTCTTCACACTTGAGGGACAACCGAATAGTTTCTAGTTTGGGGTTATTATGAATAGAGCTGCTCTGAATATTCATGTACAAGTTTCTGCATGAACGTAAGTTTTCATTTCTCTGTGAAAAACACCAAGGAGTGCAGTTGCTGGATTATATGGCATGTAGATGTGTAGTTTTTAAATGAACTGCTGAACTATTTTCCAGAGTGACTATCCCATTCTTACCAGCAGTGTGTGTGTTCAGTTTCTCTTCATTCTGGCCATTACTCAGTATAGTTGCATTTTTTTTTATGTTACTTATTCTGACAGATGTAGATTTAAATTTGCATTTTCTTAATGGATACTGATGTCGACCATCTTTATGTGCTTATCTCCCACGTGTATGTCCTCTTTGGTGAAGTGTCGGTTAGCAATTTTTGCCCACCTTTTAATTCAATTGTTCATTTATTTAAGAATTCTTTATATGTTCTAGATAGAAGTCATTTGTCAGATGTGTGTTTTGTAAATGTTTTCTTCCAATTTGTAATTTGTCTTTTCACCACCTGAGACAGCCTTTCCCAGAGCAAAGGTGCAAAGGTTTTTAATCTGAATGAAGTCTAATTTATCACTTTTTGTTTTTATGGATTATAACTTTGGTATTAAAGAACTTGACCTAGCTCTAGTTTCAGTGATTTTTCTCCTTTGCCTTTGTATTTACTTTTTATAGTTTTATAAAATACTTTTACATTGAAGTCTAGTATACAGGTATGAGGTTGAGGTTTAGGTTGCGATTCCTTCTTTCTTTGCTCTCTTTCCTTCTTTTTCGCTTTTTTGCCTATGGGTGTTCAGCCTATTTGTAGGAAAGGCCATCCTTCCTCTGCTGATCTGCTTTTGAACCTTTGTTGAAATCAGTTAAGCATATCTTTCTGAGTTTTCTATTCTCTCCCATTAATTGGTATGTCTAGCTCTACGCTAACACCCCAGTCTAGATTATTGTATATGAGGCTTGAAATCAGGTAGACTGCTGCCTATAACATTCTTTTCCCAAAATTATTAGCTGTTCAAGTTCCTCTGCCTTTTCAAATAACTTTTAGAATAATATTAACCGTCTTCAAAAAATCTTACTGGAATTTTTTTAAAGGAATTACATTAAGCTCAAATATCAATAATGAGGAATTGAGATCTTTATGTTGATCCTTCCAATCCATGAATCCTGTATGTCTCTCTATTGATTCAGATCATCTTTGATATTTCCTCCATCTTATAATTTTGCATGCAGATTATGTACACGTTGTTAGATATATACTTACTTAAACATTTAACTTGGGAGGAACAATTATAAATGGTATTGCGTTTTAAAATGTGAGTTTCCCTTATTTATTGTTAATATACAGAAATGCACTTGATTTTTGCATGGTCATTTTATATCCTGCAACCTTGCTGAGTAGTTACAAAAGCTCTAGGGATTTTTTGTTTTTCTTTTTGTAGATATCTTGGGATTTTCTACGTGTACAGTCTTGTTATTTGAAAATAGAGACAGTTCTATTTTTTTCCCATTTATCTGTGTGTGTGTGTGAGTGTGTGTGCATGTGTTACTGGGAATTAATCTGAGGGTCTCTTCCATGCTAAGTATGTACTTTACCATCGAGCTATATCCCCCGTCCACATTATAATTTTTAAGAGTCAAGTTCTGTGTTTCTTTCATGATATACAAAAAAAAAATATTCTGAAGATCTGAAAACAAGAAATGGAACAAGATGCACTAGGTAAGTACACACAGAGGAACATGATAGACACTTCTTAACATTGGAACAAATAGAATATACATATAATAAAGACAAAAGTGAGACAGTATGTAATATAAACTATCAATCCACCAAGAATAGATAATAATTACGAAGTTCTAGGCAACTCACAACATAGTCTTGGTATTAGTAAAGCAAAAACTGACACTTATGAAGATAATTAGGCAAAACGTGGAGGGATATTTTAACACTATTAAAAATTAATCAATTCATCAGAAAAAAGTTACAAGGAAGGGGACATATAGAAATAAAGTTTATCAAACTTAATCTGTGTACATATACACATTCTATATCAAACTAATATAAAAGGCACTTTCATTTTAATTGCTAATGGAATTTATATAAAATGGACCATTGCAACCACATTATGAATTTCAAAGTAAGGTTGCCATATAGAGCTTAATCTCATGCTATGGGACATTTATATTAGAAATTAACAGCAAAAATAAAATTAAAAAGCAAATATGTTTGGGAAATTGAGGATATACTTAAATAATCCAATAATTAAGTAGAATATCACAGTGTAAATTATATAATATTAAAAATAAACGCTATGAAATCAGCACTTTCCCCAAATAAGATAGGATTAACATATTTAAAGATCAATGGAAGTGTCAAACTTATCTATCAAAAAGGTAATAAAAGTGGGCTGGGATTGTGGCTCAGCGGTTGAGCATTTGCCTCGCATGCGTGAGGCACTGGGTTCGATCCTCAGCACCACATAAAATAAATAAAAGTATTGTGTTCATTTACAACTAAAAAAATATTTTAATAAAAAAAGGTAATAAAACTAAAACAAGTGAGCTAGATGAACAGAGTAAACCTAGATAGAATGAAAGTTAAGTAATGATACTATGATTTGGATGTGAGATATCCCCCAAAAGTTCCTGTGCTGATGTAGAAAGCTTCAGAAGTGAAAATAATTAGATTATGAGAGCCATAACCTAATCACTCCATCCTAAATGGAAAGGACTGGAGGGGCCCAAGGGAGAAGGAAGGTGGGTTGATGGGAACATAGCCTTGGGGTTTGTATCTTGTGCCCCTAGCTCTCTCTCTCTCTCTGTCTCTCGCCTTCCTGGTCTCCATGAGCGGAGCAGCATTCTTCTGTCTCATACTTCTGCCATGATGTTCTGCTTCAGCATGGGCCCAGAGTCTGGGAGTCAGCTGGTCTGAACCTCTGAAACTGTGAGCCAAAATAAACTTTCCTCCTCTAAGTTTTTATTTTTATTTATTTATTTATTTGTACTGTTGAACCCAGAGGCATTAACCAACTGAGCCACATCCCCAGCCCTTCTTATTTTTTTTATTTTGAGACAGGGTCTCCCAAAGTTGCTTAGGGCCTTGTTAAGGCTGGCTTTGAACTTGCAATCCTCCTGCCTCAGCCTCCTGAGCCGCTGGGAGTACAGGCGTGCACCACTCACTGCTCCAGGCTTCTAAGTTGTTCTTGTCAGATGTTTTGGTCACAGAGACAAAAAGTTGACTAACACAAACAAGAAAACAATAATAATGATAATAATAATAGTGGTCACGAATAAACTCAAAAACAAAGAAATAAAAGAAAGGCAAAGAAAATTTAAAATCAGTTCTTTTAAATTGTTTTAAATTTCATTCTTTGAATAGATGAATCATTCATATGTTTCAAAATTCAAAATGTATGATTTGGTATGCAATTAAAAGCTTGCTTTCTACTTCTTGAGCTGGCCACTCAACTTCCCTCTCACAGATAGCCCATATTACTAGCTTTTTTATCCCTGTACGAGTAACTCTTTTACATTAATTCAGTATACATAGATAGTTTATTCCTCCATTTTTTAGCTCCAATGTTAAAGCTGGATACGTTTTCCAGATTTTTTGCAAGACCAATGTAAGAGAGAGAGAGAGAGAGAGAAAGAGAAGGAGAGAGAGAGAGGAGGAGATACAAACAATACTGGGAATGAGAAAGAAAATGCAACCATGGATATGGTACAGATTCTAAACCTCCTAATTAAATCTTATGTTAACAATTTTTCAAATGTAGACCATAAACTAGAAAACACAAATGAATTAGATGATTTTCTGGAAAAAATATGAACTATTTGGATTGGCTAGTCTAGGCAAGGAAAAAAAAAAGCCTCTCCAGGTAGTCCAGTAATAAGGAATTTAATATGAGAGTCACTGCGAAAGGAGAACTTCAAAGCAATCCTTGAATTAGTGCCATCAGGAAGTTGTTAGATACCCTCGTTGGCACTTGCTAGAGTGTAGGAAGCAGGTTTGCCCATAAGACCTGCATTTGTTACAGAGGCTGAGAGTACCCCCTAGGACCTTGGGAAGAAGCTGTCCTGTGGGAGCTGGAACCTCAGAAGTAACAGCCACTGCTGAAAGCAGAGTCAGGAAAAATCACTTGGCTTCTTTCTTTCTCCCACCCACTAATTTTCTAATAGCTCCCATGTCTAGTCGATTGGATCAGGAAGCTTGGGAATCCCATTTGCAGTAGGAAGACAGAGAAATAATATGAGAGCAAATGGGAAAGAAGACGCATCCTCAAAATTGACTCACGAACGGAAAAAAAAATTAACAATAACGTCTATTAAAACAATGGAACTTAGGTAAAATATTCTCTGTGTGCTCCCTAGCTCCCTAACCCAAAGGCTCTGAGCCCAGACAATTTCATAGAAATTTTAATCTCACTATTATAAAAATTATTTTAGGTAACCAGAAATGTAGAAAAACCACCAAATTCATTTTATGAAGCGGGTATAACTTTAAAACTAAAAAAGAAAGGGTAGTACAAGAAAAGATCATCCTACAGCTATCATATTTCATTTATGGACATAGATGGGGATATCCTAAATAAAATAAAACAAGTTGCATTCAACAAATAAGTCTATATTAATCTATATGACAGCATAATTAAGTGGAGTTTTCCCATCCTGTTAAGGACATTTCAACATCATAAAGCATGTAATTCAACATTATAGGAAGGAAAGAGAAAGGAAAACATGTCAATAGATGTAAAAATAATGATGATGTGAATTAATACATGAATTAAATTTTTAAAAAAAATTCAGCAAATTATGAACAGAAAGGAATTTCCTTATTCTTTTATTTCTAGATACACTGCTTCCATTTTATCACCTAATATTTTTTCCTCAACCCAGCTAAGTCAGGCTATGGTCATCCCAAGGTCACTATGAAAGTTAGAGGGCAACTCTTCTCTGCTTCTCTTGGCTGATTGATATGGAAGACTTCTTCTTTCCTAGGCTATGTTCTTCCCTGGGGTTTCGATCTTCTAAAGCCCTTTGGTTTTTCCTTTTAGCTGAATGATCACCCATTCTTATGCTCCATCTCTGGGACCACAGGGTCTTTCTCATATTTAGATGTCAGAGTTCCATCTTCCATTCTTTTTGTGTTCCCTCCTCTCTGTGCCAACCATGCTAATGTTCTCATTCATTCCTGTGACCTTTAATACCTCAGCTATGCTGATGACATCCAACGCAGCTCCAGCCCCTTATCTTCATTTAAATATAAATATAAAATATGTGTGTCGAATCTACCTTGTCCACAACAAAACTCTTGGTTTCCCTTCTTCCACCAACACACAATACCCCTACTCCATGCTCTTTCTAATTCTGTAAAAGCAAGTCCATTTTATCAGCTGCTCAGGACAGAAATGGAAGGTCTTCTTTGACTGTTCCCTTTCTCTCAACCTTACATTCATTCCAGCCATCATGAATCCTATTGGTTTCATCCTTAAGTATATCCTTAGTACAACCATTTCTCACTACCAATATGGCACAAACTTGCTAACTTCTTCTTCTTTTTTTCTTTAAATTGTTTTATTTTTAGGAATTTTAAGGAAGAAAAATCTAAAATGGAGGCTGCGGCTTCAATATACTTTGTGAGTACATCTCATCTGCCATTGTTTATTTCCATTCTTTTGGTATAATCCTTTTTTCTTTTTTCCCCACACTTGTAAGATAGCTTCAAGGGATCTAGCTATTAATTTGATATTTCTTTTTTTATATATAATTTTATTTATTTATTTATTCTACTTAGGTATACATGATAGCAACATGCATTTTGATTCATTGTACACAGATGGAGCACAACTTTTCATTTCTCTGGTTGTATGTGATGTAGAATCACATCATATATGCAGTCACACATGAAGCTAGGGCTATGATGTCATATTCCACCATCTTTACTGTCCCCCTACCCCTGTGACCAAAGTTCCTCCATTCTTCCCGTGTCCTCCCCCACATTATGGATCAGCATCCACTTATCAGAGAGAACATTTGGCATTTAACAAACCTGCTAACTTCTTACACAACTGATTGCAATTGTTTCCCAACTCTTCTCTCAGCTTTCACTCTTGTTTCTATAGTCAATTCTACCACTATCACCAGAGGGAACTTCTTCTTTTTAATACCTTTGCTTTCTATTTATTTATTTTATTTTTATGTGGTGCTGAGGATCGAACCCAGTGCCTCACACATGCTAGGTGAGTGCTCTACCACAGAACAACAACCCCAGCCCTGGAGAAAACTTCTTAAAACATAATTTCATTATATCACTTCCCTTATGATAGTTCCTCTAAGTCTTCCCTTCGAGTGAATTCCAGACTTCCTGCATCACCCTGTTCCTGACGCTGGTCGACCGCACTCGAGCAGCCTGGGCATAGTAGGCTCTTGCCTAGCTCAGGCGTGTTCTTTACTGGCCCCTGCGTGGACTGACATTCTTCTAGATCTTCACATGACCTCTGAGGTACCAGTCAGATTCGCTTTTGAAAATCATGTTAGCTCAGCTGCTGGAATCCCAGTGGATGGCCTTAAGTGGATGTCTCTTTGGGGATTTCATAACTGAGAAAATGACTTTGTCCAAGTCATACTGCTTCCTGAAATGGCTGCTGTTCAACATCTGATCATTGCAAGGATATGAAGGTCAAGTCCCCTTATCCTTACTTATCCTAATTCCCAAATGGGGTCTTTTGTAGTTCCAGGGTAATTTCTAGACTTCCAATTTTAATTAATGAATGACTTGGCAAAGCTGCTGTTAGACCTGCATTGCAGCTCAATTTCTTCCTCTGCCCACTCCTCGTTCTTTCCCTTCGTGTCCATTGATGTTGGTCCTAAGGGGGGACTTCCTAAAACAATCTGCATGCTGTAGTCCTTCTCAGACCTGCAACATACGACTCATCCGGCTTATTCTGTTCTTTGCTCACATGTTAATTTTTTTGAGCTACTTGCCCTCTGAACATCTTATCTAAAACCACCATTCCTGGCACACTCTGCTTTTCTCTATATCCTGTATCAAAACCTGAAAGTGTGGATACGTGGATATGTGCATGTATGTGCATAGTTTTCCTCACTCTCCTGTGAGCCTCCTGGAAGTTTGACTTTTTTACCACTCCACTCCCATCACTTAGAAAAGCGCCTGTCACAGAGTAAGCGCTACATGAAACTGTGCTGCATGAAAGGCAGAATAAAGCAGATAATAAGTGCTAAATATAAAAACAATAGAAGACCTTTTTTTTTCTTTTCTTCACATTGTTGAAGGGCCTGTGCACACCAGGCAAGTTCTTTATCACTGAGCTACATTCCCAGTCTCTTTTCAAGTTTGAAGCTGGCCTCAAACTTAATGATCGTCCTGCCTCAGCCCCCGAGTAGCTGGGATCACAGGTACACACCACCATGCTGGCCGGAAACCTCTTCCTTAATAGTACAATTTAAAAAATTTAAAGTGAGGAAAGGTACAAGGACATATGATATTATCCCTCTGTTAAACAATGCAAGGAGGTGCAAATGATGATTTGAAGAACAAAAACTGGAATAGAAGAGATAAAATTATAGGACTGGGATTGTAGCTCAGCGGTAGAGCGCTTGCCTCGCATGCGTGAGGCCCTGGGTTCGATCCTCAGCACCACATACAAAGCAATAAAATAAAGACACTGTGTCCATCTACAACTAAAAAAAAAATATTAAAAAAAAAGAAGAGATAAAATTATATTTATATATAGATTATGATTGTCTATAAAAGAAGTGCCAAAAATGTTTGGAAAATCTATTAGAATAAATAAGAGAATTTGACCTCTGCCAAATATACTAAATATGAGATGAAAATACCTGATCTATAGCATTCCTATACACAAGTAATAATTAATTTGAAAACATAATAAGTAATAATTTACTAGAGTAACAAAAGCTGTAACTACTTAGTTATAAGTCTAACAAAGGCGTGTAAGGAGTTTTCGAGAAACAATTATAAGAAATGTATAGAAGGATAGGAAAGAGGACTCATAAAAATAGAGTGAAATGCTATGTTCATGGATAAGAGTATATAATACATCAAGAAGTCAATTTACTCTAAATTATTCTAAAAAGTAAATAAAAATAAAATCAGAATCATAATAGACTTATTCAAAATAGTTGACAAGCTAATCCTAAAATTCATTTGAAAGATAAAAGGCAAAAATTAGCCTAGAAAATTTTGAGGTAGAACAAAATATAACAATCCTGACCAATCCTGATCAATCAGTGGAGAAAATTTAAGGAAGTGTGATTTTATTGCAAAACGGGACAAACCAATGAAATAAAATTGGAAGTCTAGAAATTGGCCTATGGAAAACTTGGTATAGGAAAGAGGTTGCCTCATGAACCCACATTAATATCTGATAAACAGTGCTAAAAAAATTCATGAGAAAGGATTCCTACCTCACACCATAGCAAAAAATAAAAAAATTAAAAATTAACAAATAAATAAAATCCAGGTGGGTTGCAAAGTTAAATATAGAAAGTAAAAAATGTTAAAATATAGAAGTTTTATCATAATATATCAGTGTGGGTGAGGATTTGTTACATAAGACATAAAACCCAAACCCACAAAAAATTAATAAAATTTGTCATAATTTAGATACAAGGTGTCCCCCAAAGGCTCATGTGTGAGACAAGGCAAGAATTTTCAGAAGTAAAATGATTAGATTGTGAGAGGTCTAACCTAATCAGTGGATTAATCCACTGTTGGATTAACTGGGTGGTAACTCTAGGCAGGTAGGGTGTGGCTGAAGGAAATAGGTCACTGGTGGTGGGATTTTAGGGTATACATTTTGTTCCTGGTGAGCAGAGCTCTCTTTCTGCTTCCTGATAGCCTGTCCTGAGCTGCTCTTCTCTGCCACGCCCTTCTGCCATGATGTTATGCTTCATCTTGGGCTCAAAGCTATGGAGTCAGCCAACAATGGACTGAACCTTTGAAACCATGAGCCAAAATAAACTTTTCCTCCTCTAAGTTGTTCTCTTTAGGTCTTTTAGTCATAGTAGTGCAAAGCTAACTAAAACAAATGTGATATTACAAAGTTAAAATTCATCATCATAGTAAGAACAGCTACACAACAATAATAACAAAACCCAAAACTATGTATAAAGAAGTCATTTGCTATACATTTAGCTCACAAGGAATGGGTAAGACAATCCAATAGACAAATGGGCAAAAGATATAAATAGGCCATTTACAGAAGCAAAAGCTTGAATGATCAATAATCATATGGTAAGATGGACAACCTTGCTAATAATCAGGAAAGTGCAAATAAAAATGAGATACTATTTCAAGATGGGTGTGGTGGCATATGCCTATAATCCCAGTTACTCAGAGGCTGAGGCAGGAGAATCACAAGTTTGAGGCCATCTGAGCAATTAAGCAAGAACTTGTCTCAAAATAGAACTTTTAATAAAGCTTCTGTGGATCTAGCTGGGATGTAGAGCACCCCTGGGTTCAAACTTTAGTAACACACACACACAGAATAAAGAGAGAAGAGAAAGGAGTGATACCATTTCCTATCAATTGGATTGGAAGATTACAAAGTCTAAGAGGCCTCAAAAATTCTACTGTTGGGAGTAAAAATCAGTAGAACTTTGGAGGGCAATTTTAATAGCAAAGTTAAGATGATTGTACATCCATTTCTAGGAAATATTTTTTAGTTGACAGAAACTCTTACATAGGAGTAACCTGAATATTTCTTACTGCATTATTTGTAGTAACAAAATGTTGGAAATCATCTTCAGTATAGAAGAAAAACTTTAAAAATGGTCAGATAAAGTTGTATATTGAAATACTGTGCAGCTGTGAAAATTCAGGTCCTAAAATACATGTTTCAATTTGACAAATTTTAAGAAAAGATTATGCTGGGTGAAAAAAGAAGTAAGAAATACATGGGAGATGATGATATTTATTAAAAGTGTAAGTATGTAATATAGTATGTAATTGTAGCTCTAACTGTATTTATATTGTCTTAATTATTTAAAAATATTTGATTTAATCAGCAGAATATTGGTATTTTTAAAAACTCAGTGCTAGCCATAGAAGTGTACATTATATTATTCTATATACTCTTTATTATATAATTTTGAAATATTTTATTTAAAACATTTAAATTTTAAGCTATTTTCTTAATAAATCTTCAAAATGTTCAGTTTCAGCCAGATGGGGTGGTGCATGCTAGCGGCTCAGGAGGCTGAGGCAGGAGGATCGCCAGTTTAAAGCCAGCCTCAGCAAAAGTGAGGTTTTAAGCAACTCAGTGAGACCCTGCCTCTGAATAAAATACAAAATAGGGCTGGGGATGTGGCTCAGTGGTCAAGTACCCCTGAGTTCAATCCCCAGTACCCCCCCCAAAAAAAGTTGTTTCCTCCTTATCACCTAAATGCCAACCAACAGACAACCAGGTTAGAAAGTGTTAGTACATGTGCAAATAGTAAAACTGATGCTTCATATTTATATAATATAGAAAAATGTATTCATATTTTGTTAAGTAGGAAGGTTCTAAACTATTATACACAGTGTGATTTCATATGTACATAGTATACATATCTATCAGAAATGTTAAATAAAAATGGTTATCTCTGCTTATAACTACATATAATACATGTTCTTTGCTATTATCTATATTTTAGTTAAGTGTTTTTTAATAAAAATAATAAAATTATGGAAATAGATCTTTAAAATCCACCTATATTAGAATTGTAAATTAAAATGGAAAATATTGTCAATTTTCACTTACTTAAATTTTCATCTTTATTTCAATTTATAGTATTGAGGGCTGCTAAGATTGTACTTAAATATTGTTCTCAATTATTGATGTTAGCCATGTGAATCAGCACTGTATTTTCTGAAAAATATTTTGGTAATATGTAAAATGAGCGCACAAGAACCTACAAACAAGGATATTGTTGTTACAGCATTATTCAGAGAAACTAAAGGACTGGAAACAACCTACATGTCCAACAATAGTGGATGTCTTACTAAATGACAAACAGTAGAATACTGTGTAGCCAAAAAAAAAAAAAAAAAAAACAAGGCATGTGTTTGAAGTATCCTTCATAAGATAGAAACATACCCACAAAAAGCAGAATATAATATACACTTCAAATTTTGTCATATAGACATATGTAACATAATTGGAAGAAATACTAAATTGGGTGTCTCCGAGATGATTGTCTCCAAGAGGTTGGTGATATATAACTTTTACTTTTTAATCTATTTCTGTGTTTTCTAAATTGCATAGCAAACATACATTTTATAATTGGAAAAAGCTAATTTTTAATAAATAAAATGACCTCCCCTCTCTGTCTCTTTCTTCTTGCTCTCTCCAGCCCAGTCGCCACTAGGTCACAGAGCACATGGAGATCCCTGGATTACAGTCCACTGCAGGTAATTACAAACCACCTTTATAAATTAGCCCCTTGTTCAGATTCTTCCAAAAATGTAAGCAGGGTTGGACTTCTCCGCAGCTCAACAAACAAGAAAAACTGGTGAAGGACCAGACCTTATTCTCTGAGCTTTCCCAAGTATATAAATATAAATATTCCTTATTAGCCATTGCCCTTAGTTTTCTCCTGAACTGGTTTTAGAGATGAGCTGATAGCAGGTTTTTGTTGTTATTTTTGGTCCCCCCACCAGAGGAAGGGTTAAAATCTGGGGAAAAAGAGGCGAATTAAACAAGGAAGAAAAACTATCAATATGTCATAAAATACACATGCTCTTTCTAGTTCATTCCTGTCCATTTGAGGCAACATATCTAATATGTTAAAAATATTTCTGGTAATACAGTATCATAGTTCCTTTTAATAATGTGCTCATGTCTGTAACTCTCATTTGGACTTGGTGAATTACTGTTTTATTTAATGAAAAAAAGATAAATTGTCCTTGATTTGTATTTATTAATTTCTTTGAATTTGGTATATGACATTTATGAAAGCTTAGGCACATAATTTCTCCTTTCTTTAATTTACAGCCAGAGAACTGTTTAAATATAATTTTAAGTGATGCATAAAATGCTTCCTGACATATTTGTTTTCTGAATTTCCAACATGCATATTTGCCATTTCTGTATGATGAAAAAACGTGTCTCAAATTATGGAGAAAGAAAAATATTACCTGTTCAGGAGTCCTTTATTAAATCAGAGCTCCTGTGTTTTGGTGGCAGCAGGCTGAGTTTCCTGGAGGTTGATGAGTTTAGTTGCAATTGCGATCCAGTTCATGGTAACTGAATTTGATAGGTGAGGCTCTGCAGGTGGACCAATCAACAATTTGATTCAAAACCTCAGAACAAAGTCTAAAAATAGATATGGCTTTGATAGTATTTGGGGGAAATAGAAGAAGTTACATGATAGATGAAATACATTTCTTAAAGAAAATTATTTGTCTGATTGTTTCCTTAGAATCAAATAGCTTCTATAATTAAATAGGTATTTTTCTTCATATTTAATTTCTTGAAAATGATTCTATTTTTCCAATCCTGGTTTATATTCATAGTAGTTCATAAGTCTTTTGAAAAATGGTCTTTGGTTCAAATAATGTGAACTTATTCGAAATTTCAATTTCTGAATTTGTAAGTAAATACAAGCTTTATGGGGCTTTTGTTTTGTTTTTTCTTCAACGTAAGTGTCGAACGTAAGTGTCGACTCTTTATTTTGTTGTCTTTTTAAGCAGGGGGAACATATTGGAAAGAAAATAATCACCAATTCTTTTATGAGCAGTCGTGAATAAAGAACAGGGGACTCAAAGTTCTGCTCTTCTGACTTCTGTCTTCAAAACATATGTTCTCTATGACCTTGACCAAACAACTCCATCATTTAATCAGAAAGAGCAGACTTGTTTGTGGATTTATGATGGGTGTCTGCATCACAGCTTGGAAGCCTGTCTAGCAAGACAGGCTCTAACCAATTCCTTTTTGTAATTTGACTGGTAATTCCTGTTTTAAGTCGTTATACATACTTTTACCCAAACCTGAGATTATTTGGGGATTTTTGAGAAAATATTTTCTTATTAATTGGCTATTTCAGATGTACTCATCACAATTATGAGCCACGATGGTTTTAAGTATATGATGAATTTGCTGATGTCAGCAGCTGAAACTGATGCTGCTGATACCAGCTGACGGGACACTAATTACTAGTTATGTGGCTGTTGCCTGCTTAAGGAGCTATTCAGTGAGTTAGGATTTAGAAAAGCTGGAGAGCGCAGGGCTGATTTGTGAAGAGATATCTAATATCCCAAAAGTTCTCAGATTGATCCTCATGACAGAGATCTGTCTAATTAGGAAGCATCTATTTTAATACTAAACCACACAAAGCTCAGCTGGAAAGGGAGAATTTATAGGAAGACATGGAGGCCATCACTAGTTCGGTTGACAGCAAGTGCAATCTAAGCACGTTTGCTAGCATTTAATCAATAGCGGCTATCAGAGGATCCCTCGCCCGCCACAGACAGTCTCTGTGGTCCTATGAAGGAGGATCTTCCAAGTGTTAGCAGGGAGGGTTCCTGGCCAACCCTACTTCCTTTCTCTTTGGAGGTGAGGACTGTTTAGAAGCCAGACATTTCCTCTAAGGTCACCAAGGAGGTGGCAGAGCTGGCGATGCTCTTTCCTGGGGGACTGAGTGAATGTCATCCAGCAAGGCATCCCAACAGGAGCCAGGAACTTCAGTGCCACTGAGGATCTGATTGCCACATTCCGTGATCAGACCATAAAGTCTTTGCCAACAGGAGCGCATTGCTATGTTTAAATTCTAAGTGTGCTCAACAATGATAATGCTGGAGAAATGCTTGAAAAACAAAACGACGACAGCTTTCCTCAGGTTAGAGAGAAATCTGGCTGCTTATTTATCAGATGTGAGACAACTCTGACCCATCCCCCAGTGGCACTTCTCTGTGGCATGAAGGGCGTGTGCAGAGAATAGTTGAGAAGCGGTTTTGCGGGTGCCTCACCAGGCACACAAGTGTGGATGCATCTGGACACGTCCTCCCCTCCTTTTCCTCCCTCTGTGTCTAAGTCGTCCATAGGGATGCAGAGTCTTGCAGTGCAGCCCGCCCAGCAGGCTGTTAATGAGTCACCCTGCTCCCTGCTCAGCTTTGGCACCCGTTCTGAACAGAGAAAAGACAGAACAGACGTGAGAAAGGTGTTCTGAACATGCTTGCTTAGGTTGATACTTGCTTTATCATTGCTGATCCATCCGTAGAACAGGTAATAGATAATAAGGCACAAGATGTTGTTTCAGAAATGTCAATGAATGGATTCCACACATAATCTGGGGCACTGTTGTAGAGTAGGAAGCCCTGGTCTAGGCTGCTGGGGTAGGGAGGAACAGGATGGGCACCAAGCCAAAGAAAACTGGAAACCCGTAGTGACCAGCTCTGCTAAGCAGCTCTGTGACCACTAGCAGGTTGCACACAACAGCTTCCTATGTACCGTGGCCACAGCAGGGATTAAGGATCACACCTGCAAAGATTCTAGCACAGTGGCAGGCACAGTAGGTGTTCTCTGGATGCTACTTGCCTGTTCCCCTTTCTTATTTGGGGTTCTAACCACAGCAGACCAACAGATAAGGTTTCTAGGGCAGATGCAGGTGAGGGATGCAGCCAGGGAGGGGAGAAGCAACCAGAGACAGTGTGCTATTAGGCCAGATGCCAGTGTGGGTGATGGAACTCTATCCTGCAGGGGAACAGGATACACAGAGCCTCAGGATTACCTGGGTTGGAGAGTGCTGGTATGTTCACACACCTATTACTGGGAATCCTTAGCTGAAGGCTCCTGGGGGGCAGTAGATTGACATCCAGGCAATTTCAGCCTGCCCTGTGATTTCCTCTTCTGCTGTTCCAGGGCGAGGAAAGCCCTCAGCTCCCAGATGCAGACTCTGGTGGTCAGAAGTCAGCTGAAGCACACTGAAATGTCCTAGAGACATGGGCAGGGCAATGACAGAGACGGGGGGGAAAACCCAAGACGTCTACAACCCCGTAGTTTCCATCGAGAAGCCACCACTCTAACAGGGAAGATAAGAGAGTTGCAGCTTCAAAGGACAAAGTTGGTGATGCCGAGATGTCTGCAGTTTCCAGGAGAGATCAGCACCTGGATCTCCTCAGGGTGGTACTTGCTACCTTTGGCTCTCAGCTTTGCATCTGATCTGTCAGCATCTGGAGAGTGAATTCAGAGGAGCTGGTAGAGTCACATTAACCAAAACCCATAGAGTCTGAATTAAAAAAATACCTTGAGACAGCTTGAGGAAATAACTCTTCTCCACTGAAGGAATGGCCTTACCATGTGGGTTGTTTATAGGGGAACACTGTCCACAAGTCATTACCAAGAGTGGACACCAGCTCTTTCACCTGTGGCTTCCAGAGAGGCAGGGTATGCAGTGATTAGAAGTGAAGACTGGGGTCAGGGTGCCCTTGGCTCAGATCTTGTCCCAGCATTTCACTAGCTGTGTGACCTTAGGCAGCTGTTTACTTCTCTGTTCCTGATGTTTCTCATCCATGACAATACCTATTTTACAGAGTTGTGAAGGTTAAATGTAATATAGACAAAGCAGGCAGAATAGTGTTTGACACACAGTTCGGTGTAAGTTATCATTACAGCTGCTACTAGGAAGCTCTTTTTTAGATGACACAGAGTCATTCTTTAGGTATGCTAATAGCTCTCAACAAGTATTACACTGTTTTTAGAACCAGTTTGTCTCATGAAGGGGTCTTTGCAAATCCTGTTATACAACATAGTGTCCACGGCTTACAACACTGTATGGTGTGCTTAAAATTTTCTAAGAGAATAGATCTGATGTTGAATGCTCTTGTCAAACCAAACCACTGCAACAAAAATAATGATGATAAGGAGGGTGGGAGGAGATGTTGGGAGCCACGGATGTGTTCATGGCTTAGATGGAAGCAAGGGATTCATGGGTTTACACTTATCCCCCAACTCACTGAGAGGCATACATTCAACACACACAGCTTTAATATATCAATCATACCTCAATAAAGTAGTTT
This sequence comes from Geosciurus inauris, assembly GCA_004024805.1. Classification (NCBI taxonomy): domain Eukaryota; kingdom Metazoa; phylum Chordata; class Mammalia; order Rodentia; family Sciuridae; genus Geosciurus; species Geosciurus inauris. The sequence continues at coordinate 462,224 of PVHX01000047.1, forward strand.
AATGAAAGGGACATTATTATTATTGTTGTCCTAAGGGGTCTGTCATTTGCCCCTTGCAGGAGGGAATGCCTCATTTCTCCTCACTTTGTCCTCACCGTACCGAATAAACACAAAAGCAACTCAATGTGCAAGGTCCTGGGCAGGCCTCAGGAGACTGCACACAGTGCTCAGAGGTTCAGAGGTCAGAAGGCCTCTGAATTATGGAGCAGGAGCATGCCATGGCATTGGCCGGTTGGCTGGACAGTCAGCAAGCCTAGAATGTCATGTATTTTCGAATGTTGTACAATCAAGAGCATCTTTCAGTACTTGGCCCTGGAATGCAATCTGGAATTCTGCCAGGTATATCTTGCTCATAACTTGGGGGCAAAGTAACAAATCAAAACCACTGTCAGGTTTAGCTCTGATAAGAGAAGTATGTTACTCGATGGAACCAAACATCCCAAATCATCCAGGAGGAAAATAGGACCTCTTGAGGACTGAATGACATGGATAGTGCAGAATGTACACATTGTACAGAGCCTTAGAAATCCCATCAGCCGCAAGTGTGTTGGAAAGGATGTTGGATGTGGAGACTCCATAGAGTTCAGGAGAACAAAAAGATTCCTGGAAAAGTGGATTAAGAGTGTCACTACAGAATGTGAACCTGGAGAGGGCTGTAAGAAGAGGTGTCCACACTGACCACATCAGTAAGCTAGGTAGAAAGGATGCTGGACTTGGAGTGAGACACTCTGGTTCTGTTCTTAAATGTGTTGCTCATTAGCTGTGAGACCCTGGGGGCAGGCGGTGGGGGTATAGCCTCTCTGGGCTCATAGGGTCCTTCTCTGTCAAATGAAAAATTCGGCTTGTTGTCATGTAAGATAAATTCCGAGTCTTCCACTGCTTTGGGATGCTAAAAATTGAGATAGATAAAAGAGTGAGACTATTTCAGATGGAAAAACAAAAGTTTCAGTCTTCCTTCAAACTTTCCCCTACCCATCTCTAGTCCCTGATAAGAAATTTTCATGTGCTAAAAAGAAGTCAATGAACATTCCTTGCTACCGCTGTCAGAGATCATCATCAACTTGGAGAAGGCAGATGGGAGAAGAGCTATAAGACCATTTTGTTCCTATCCCACACATTTGATTTCATAAAACCAGGACTCCATTTCCATGTTTCAGAAGCACAAGGTACTGTGGAGATTCCAGGTACAGGTAGATAGAAGACATACTGACAGGTCAGTCATCCAAGGACTGCCCATCAGAGCTGAGCAATGTAGGGCCACTGGTGACTTGGTAAGGGTGACTTTGGTGGAGTGGTAGTGGGAAAAGCTTGACTGGAGTGACCCCAAGGCAGAGTCGAAGAATCGAGATTGTGAACAGTAAGCAGGCAGTTCTGAGCCTAAGCTCAGCTGTAAAAGGAAGGAGATAAATTAGTGCTGTGGAGTCGGGAGGATTTTATTTTTTTCCCCAAATGGGAAAATAACAACATGTGTAGACACTGAGAATAATCCAGTAGAGAGGGGACAGCTAACCCAGTGGGCACAGTTGAGATGTGGGTAAGGCTTTGGTTTAGCCAAGCCATTCAAAGGAGGAAGGGCCAAGGAGTGGCATCTGTATGGGAAGGAGTGGTACAGGAGAGAGACCCTGGGGTGGAAGCTGGACATGGAGCAGAGACAGGGTGGCAAGGGGTGGAACAGGGAGTCCTATCGTCATAGGACAGTGGAATTTAAGTCCTGGTGTCATAGAAGGATTGTTCGTGTAGGAGTGTGACAAAGAATGAGTTGGAAAGATGGTAGGTTGTGATAAGAGATGAGGATTCTGAAATTAAGATTTTGGACGTAGAGAAATTATTAATATTGAAAAGGTTAAAGGTATCACCATGGACGTGAGCAGCAGAGGTTGAGGGGAGACCAAGGCCACTGGAAAAAGGAGATTAAGGAACTGACAAGCCCAGATGTTGGGAAGAATATTGGTTATTGAAATAACATGAATAAAAATGGGACTGGTTTTGAAGGACCAGCTTGCTGAAAGCTTTGGGGATAATACTGGGACAGGTGGCATCGGATGAGTGAGACTTTGAGCTAAGTGCTTGTAGGACGAAGAGAGGGAGTGTGGGCTCTAAGTGACACTATGAAATGCACAGAACTCCATTCCACCCTTGACTCCATAGTGTGAAGGATAAGTAGCTACTACAGACCCCCGGCAGGGCTGCAGGGAAAGATACACACTCACGGAATGTTCTTAGAAGAGGTTGAAAAATGATGGTTTGTGAGCCACCTGTTTTTGTAAGTTTGGGGGCCATCCACAACTGCTTTGGACTGTGAGGGTGGTTACATCAGAGATCTTCTGGCCCATGAAGCCTAAAACATTTACTATCTGGTCCCCTTCAGAAAAAGTTTTTCAAAAATTTGTACTGGGTTTTATTGATGATTAATTGACCTTGAATTTCAGAGGCCTCTGTGAAAGCATCTCAAGGGACAGGGAGGCGTGAGAGGGGAACATCAATCACTGTCGGTGGATGAGAGCTGGGACTCTTGGGCTTCTTGTGGGACCGACACCAGCAGTGATAAAGGTGATCTTGAAGTTGATGGTACCACCATAGGTCATGGTAAAGAGGAAGGGCAGGGCTCCTACAAGGGCAAGGTGGTCCCTGGGCTAGCATGTGAGTTCCACAGAGAGTGTGGTGTGGAGTCAGTGAGATTCTGTTGTGATCCCCACTGCTGGGCACCCAGGGAGGGGTGGGGGACTTTCATATTCTCTGCCCCTGTAACAACAAGCTTTTAGACCAACAGAGGGGCTTGATGATCTTTGGTTAGGAGGTGTCATTAGAGCGCAGCTTTAGTTAGCCTTGCTTTTATTCCTCTTCCTAGACTGGGTGTTGCTTATCAGATTCTCCTAATACTAATTTACTGATTCCAATTTAATATTGATGCTTCATTAAACAGGAGGACCTTTCGCCTGACCTTCAGTAAGATTAGCTTTCTTCTGCTTTATGACGAATGGTACTAAACACACCATCCACAGGCAATAACTTTAAAGAATTAAGTTAAATATTCAAAGGCAGATGACTCACTAATGGAACTTATTTTATGTTTTAAATATTCTTCCTGCACACCCAAAGACTAGTGATTCAGCTTAGACCCTTGCATAAGTGGTCACATGAGAAGAAATTGTGACATACAAAGCTGTTTTTCTTTCTTAATGACAAAGGAATAAAATAAAATGTCTTTTAAACAATAGCAAATCAAGATTGAAGCTGTATCTCTGCAAGCATTTCCCAGCCTAGGTCATGTCTTGCTCTAAGGACCTAAACTTGGGAACTATCACACTGACCAGGCAGTGCTTTTCCCTGATGTCAGAGCTCCCTTCAGGGACAAGCTTTTTGTCTGCCTCTCAGAATTCCTTCTAATGTTCTACATCAATCCTGGAAGGAGCATGGAACATGGCTGAGTTTTGCCAGCATGCCTTTCCCAGTGTCCATGTCTATTTGGATAATTTCAAATTTTGTCTTGAAAATTTTGTTGGATGATAATAAGCTATTTTTCATTCAGTCATTCATGCATTCAACACTTATTAAGTGACTACATTTTATTTCCTCAGCAGCGTTCTGCAAAGGGGATACCAAGTCGAATAAGGATTGGTTCCTGTCCTCATTTTTCCAAAAGAAGTGAGGGCAAGTTTGGAGTGGATTCTGGAAAGAAGAGCCTTTCTGATGATTTCAGACAAAGTTCTAGAAAGGACTGTTAAACAGATGTTTTGAGAGCATGCATTTAGACAGGAGAGCAGGGATTACGGAGAAGCTGGGAGTCCGCTGGGTACAAGCATTGAGCCTAACATAATTTTCTCTTTTGATAAGGTTACTAGACTAGTGGATCAAGGAAAAATATAAGTCAGATGGCTTAAGTAGCATTTGAGAGTCTTTCATATTATCCTTGTGGACTTACAGGAAAATGAATAATAAAATAGTAGGCAGATTCTCAACCCTTCCTTCCTCTTTTCCTTCCCTCCTTTCTTGCTTTTTCATTTCCTTCCTTCTCTTCTAAAGGTTCTGGTGTCATAGAAACAATGTGTAGACACTCTGGTAGGTGGCGGGGGTAAATCCATGATCCTTGCCTTCATGGGACCTACCTCCTGTCTCTGGCAGGAATGAGACAGGAACCACACAAGACACACACAATGAAATGGGGATCCATATGACACTCACCAAGAATATTAATTATGGGGTTTATATAAGGCCAAAAGGAAGCTTCTGGCAGCTTAGGTGGCAGACTGGACTCTTTACCTCCCTACAGTTTGATCGGTAAGTTGAATGGTATAGAAAAGATTCTAATATTTGGAAGGAGAATTAATTTGTGCCCATTTGTTAAATAACATGCAAACTCATTCTCAAATATTTTAAAAGTGTTAAATAATTCAAAATTAAATAAAAGTCTGGAAGGAAATAGAATAAAATATTTGTAGATCTATGGAGGCATGGTAATGTTTTCAACTATTTAAAAAAAACACATAGAGCTGGGGGTGTAACTCAGTGGTAGAGCACTTGCCTAGCATGCACGAGGCCCTGAGTTCAATCCCCAGTACTGTAAAACAAACAATCCCAAACACAAACAATTTGAACAGAAAAGGCTAGCAAATAACAGGTATGAATAAGCAAACGTTTAAAATATCCACACAATGCAAAATAACATCGCTAATATTAAAAGGAAAAAATCAGGCTGGGAAAAAGATTTTAATCAAACTTAACAGAATCAAATTTATAATACAAAAAAAAAAAACAACACCCTACATTCAAATTCATGTGAAAAAACATGATGAATAACAATGATAATTCACGGAAGACAAAATACATTTAAAAGACACAGAAAGAACAGTTCCCACTGTGTGGATCAGCGAGGGTCTCGGCCGAACTCTCCTGCCTAAATGGTGCCTTTCCCCATCCAACCTTCTTCCACGTTAGACGTTTCTTTTTTGTGGACTTGTGATATCTTTGTGTATTTCTCCATGGTGTTTAGGACTTTGTATTTGCGCTGTATGTTTCTGTGCTGATCTTTGAGCAAAACAAAGAATGAGTAAAATTACAGCCCAAGGTCCACATCCCCATAATATGAGGCTAAGAGAAGGCCTTGGAGTTCCTGCATTCAGGAACACACTGCCCCTCCCCAGATAGCTCATCATTAGGGGGAGTGAGGAATTAACAACAGAACTCTGCATACTCCCAGCAAGGCCCTCAGCCTTTGCTCCATCCCTCCAAACACTGGCAGCCTAAGCCGTGTTATTTGCTTTGAGACTATCAGGAACGCCATCATGGACGACTTCCTGTGTGCGTCAGCCATCAGGAGCTCGGCATGCCCAGGACATGTTCATTCCCAGGAATCTTATCCATAGGGCAGTGAGGCTGCGGCTCTGTCACCGGATTCCTGAATCCATGAAGAATCTGTCTTGCCTTACAGCCTGTGGTTGGATTCAGCCACTGCAAGGTGAAGCAGGGTTCCGGGAGAAGAGTGAATTTAGGGAGTGTGTACCCCTCTGACATCCACCTTGCTGGGTTTCATGGATTGCCTGCACCCCTCTTTCAGAGGGGTCTCCTTCAAGCTACCATGTTGGGATCCCTGTCACCACTCTCTCCTCTTGTCCTTTAGGTGGCAAGGGCTCCTGTTTGTTGTAAACCTCTGAGCACGCATTAACCTTACTTCTACCCACATTTACAAGTAATCCCTTTATTAAACTCTTTCCACTTTGACTGTGGCATCTGTTTCCTGCAGGGAGTTTATCTATCACTGCTGAATAATTAGTCACTGAATGAATGAATGACTGACTTTGAGTCTCCAAGAAAACCAAGAGCACCAGAAAACACTCTTTGTAGCAAAGCCAGTGGCTGAGGGGATGGTGGGAATTTCCCTGACTTGGGTAACCTGACTCCAGAAGCACTGAAAGGAGGAGCAGTCACCTGTCAATCAAGGTAGAGGATACATGGGCAGTCACAGAGTGGAGGAGGAACCCAAGGAGCTGACTTGGAGGCAAGTATCAGTAGGAACAACAGAGAAGGAAATGCAAGGTCATGGCCACTTATAGGTACCAGTGAGATTCTTCAGGAACCCCAAGCTTGGAGGAGCAGAGTGGCCTGTAAAGCGGTAGTGTCACACTTCTCAGGATGGAGGCTGGGCTGGAGCAATACCCTGCTCCGACTTCTTCCTACATGTCCTCTGCCCCACCCTGCTGTTTCTTTGTGGCCTCAATGAGCATGAGCAGCAGTAGTCATCAAAGAAATGAAGTGAGAGCAACCTTGGTCATAAGACATTTGCAAAGTCAGCAAAGCTATTTAACTGTAGTGAAACTAATATTCTCATGGACTTTGGTAGCATTATAAATCAATGCAACTCTTTCAGAGAGCTCATGGCAATGCGGCTTGCATTTTGAATAAAATGTCATATCTTGTGACTCTGTAACCTCATCTCTAAATGTTCATCCTAACGAAAGTTTGTAAAGGCAAATTTCCAATATGGCATTATCCTTAGTGTTGAACAATATGATATATATTATCTAGTAAGAAGAATGAAATATAGAAGTATATGTAAAATGAGCAGTGGTATGAAAATAGGTATGCACACAGGCAGACTCTGCAGACAATAACAATTGTACAAATGAAAATAGAATCAATAGAATGAAGTGTTATTGTTTGCTAAAATTCTTTAGTGTTGCTGTAGCATGTTTATAATTAAATACAAACAAAATTTTAAGTGACAGAGCCCCAGGAAGGACCACATCCTTGCCTTGCTTAGAATCCTCTTAAGTCTTTAATAGTTTCCTTGTGCAATAGAAGTCCCATGTGATTCCCTGTTGTGGTCTTTAAGGTTCTACATATCTGTCCTCTGCCATCTTAGACCTCATCTGTTGACTCTTTTTCTACTATGTTCTAGCCACTGGACTCTCAACGTCCTTTCAAAATGCCAAGCTTATGCCTGTTTTGGTGTTTTGATCCTGATGTTCTCTTGATCTAGAATGTTCTTCCTCTAGATCTCAATTTGGCTGCCTTTTCTTATTCCTTTAATATCACTTCAAATAGCATGTTTTAGAGAAGGTGTAGAGACATCATCTATTACCTGCCCAACCAACATCCCTGGCTCCATCTGTGTAAACTCTTGAAAGGCAGGTGTCTACTTTCTACTCTGGAAACTTAAGACATGTGCAGTGTGACTCAGGAGCAGCCTACCAGATCCTGACTCCTGGGCTTCAGGAGCATGGTGCACAGGGACAAGAGCAGTGACACATCTACAGTGGCTCTGGGGCCTGGGAGAGTCCAGTGAAATGCTAGTGGGTGTCTAAGGTGGGCGGGGTCACAGCAGTTATGGTTGTCCAGCAGCGATGCTGCTAACTATGGCGGTGGCTGGTTGGTATGGAGCTAATGCAGACCACCCTGTGATTATATTTTCTTCTACTTTGCCTCCCTTAGTCCTTCAGAAGCTGATTCTGCTGCCTTTATAACAAGGCTCTTAGCCACTTGAAACTCTTCCAAGAAGTATCTTTTCTGTTTACATTTAAGCAGAGTTGTTTTCTGTTGTTTGCAACTGACAACCTATACAAGAACTTCTCCAAAAATCTAAGCTAAAGCAGCCACTCTTTACCTTGGTTATTCTCTGCCACAATATTCAGTTTTAGTTTTTCTCAGCAGGTACCACTATCTGCTATATACTAAATATTTGCATTCCTCACTCCACCAAATCTGTAAGTTGAAATCTTACTCCCCCATGTAATGGTATTAGGTGGGGTGGGGACTTTGGGTAGAGGCCTCATAAATAGTGTGAGTGAGTGTCTTTATAAAAGAGGCTCCAGAAATCTCTCTTCTCCATCTACTCTGGGAGGATGCAGCAAATAGCCATTGTGAACTAGAAAGCAGGACTTCAACACATACTGACTCTGTCAGTGCCCTAATCTTGGACTTCCTAGCCTCCAGAACTGTGAGAAATAAGTGTCTGTTGTTTACAAGTCACCCAGCCTACAGCATTTTGTTATATCAACCAAAAATAGTAGGATACCATCAGAAATAATTCATTTATGTTATCTGTTTATTGTGTTTCCCCCAACCTTTGAAATGTTGGTTCTATGAGAATAAGAACTGTGTGTATAGACCCCATTCATCTATAACAGTGTCAGGAATACAATTGGCACTGGTAAGTATTCACTTAATAAATGAGATAAAAAGTAGAATGGATGACAGAATCAAAATTAAAAAAATATCTAAGAACTAAAATTAATGTGAAGAAATTTAACACAATAAATATGAGATCTGACTTTACCATATCAAGCAAGTATACAAGTACAAGATTAAGGAGACCTAACTTATCAAGAATTTAATGTTAAAAATGAAAAAAACTCATAGCTGTGATAGAATGCAAGCTTAGTAAAAATTAGGTTATAACAAGGATCAAAGCAACTGAAATGTATACTAAGAAAGCAGCAAAAGTTAGTGGCTGTGGAACATACTGGGGATTTCTGTTTCTGCTAAGATGAATTAGCAAGGACCAGCTTTAGCTTCTCATCTTAACTAAAAACCCTGGAAGAAATATGTAAAACTTTGTTTTTCAGGCTTTGGACAAAGCAGCACAGAGTAGTGATCACTGAGAGAAGAAAAAACAGGGTGATCTTTCTAATTGCCTAGTGTGGTACCTGGATAAAGTTTTCAGACAACAATGTAGGCAAGAGAACCCAGGCAGAGCCTGGCAATCTCCCTATGGTAAAGAGATGGAATTGTGGATTCAAGGAGAACAAGGTAGCTAATGTTCATTGAGAAGAGCATCATAGGGAAGACAGCCACATGGAGAAGGTATCCCAAAGATCTTTAGAGAGTGTACTTCTTGAGTCATCAGCTAGATACTGATTGGTGCATGCATGTGAGGATATAACCCAAGATTAGGGAAAGAACTACTCAAAGGGAGCAGAAGTCACAATTTGTGAAAATTACTTGGGGCTGAGGATAACAGTTTGGGTATGGGGTGGAGTACTCAGAGAGTAGTTCTTCAAAAGTGCAGTAAAATTTGGCCTACACTAGATGCCACATTGGTCTTTTCAAGTAAGCTTTTAAAAAGCCTTGAAAATACTAAATTAGTTTCAAGTAACTTAGCTATATCCCAGAACAAACCTCAAGAATTTTTAAAATAATTCAAAAATATCCAGTACCCAACCAGGTAAAATTCACAATGTCTAGCATCTAATCAAAACTTGCTGGACATGCAAAGAAGCAGAAAAATGACAACATAACAAAAGGAAAAAAAAAAGTCTGTCCAAAAGTGATACAAATGATAGAATTAGTAGACAGATAGTGAAACCGTTCTTACAACTATGTTCCACACGTTCAAGAAGGTAGAGGGACACATACATGTTAAGGAGAGACATGGATGATAGAAAATTGGTAGAAATGAAACTTCTAGAGATGAAAAATGTCTGGGATGAAAAAATTCATTAGATGGGATTAAAATGATTAGACATTTGCAGAAGAAAAGACTGATATCTTAGTCCATTCAGGCTGTTATTAAAAAATACCCTAAACTGTGGCTTAATGCTTCTCACAGTTCCAGAGGCTGAGAAGTCCAAGATCAAGGCACCAAGAGATCTGGTGTTTGGTGAGGACTCTCCCTCATAGATGGTGCTGTGTCCTCACTTGGTGGAAGTGGTAAGGCAGCTCTCTGGAGCCTATTTTTAAGATTAATAATGCCATCCATGAGCATTACATGACTTATCATTTCTCTAAGCCCCATTTGCATTAGTGATTAGGTTTCCATGTATAAATTTGGGATCGGGGGAACCCAACATGCAGATTATAATAATTGATTAACTTGAAGACATAGCCATAAAATTTATTCAAAACAAGATGGAGGAAGAGCATAAGAAAATGATAAAGAGTATCAGTGAACTGTGGGAGAATTTCAAGCAGCCTAACATGAATGTACTTGGGGTCTCTGAAGAAGAAAAGTGAGCAGGAAGGATAGGAAAAGAATCCATGAAAAAATAGTGAAAAATTTCCCAATTCTATGAAAACTATAAGTTCACAGATTTAAGCAGCTCAATGAAACAACAAAATGAAGAAAGAGACTTCATAATGAATTTGATTAAAAACAGTGATTTAAAGCTGGGCATGATAGCTTGTGCTTGCTATCCCAGCGATCCTACAAGCTAATGAGTCACTTGAGCCCCAGAGTTCCAGGTCAAGCTGGGCAACTAGAGAGACTCTGCCTCAAAAACAACAATAATAACAATAAAATCAGTAATATGGAGGACATCTTAAAAGCTGCAATGGAAAAAAGACATCATGTGAGGGCATCATCATGTACTGCATTTTATATGTCTTTTTTATAGTTTTACTGAGGTATAATTGATAAAAGCTGCACTGAAAATAATTTTGGGGGGTACCAGAAATTAGTGGCTCAGGGGCACTTAACTACTGAGCCATATTCACAGCCCTTTTTAATATTTTATTTAGAGACAGAGTCTCACTGTGTTGTTTAGCACCTCACTTTTGCTGAGGCTGGCTTTGAACTCATTATCCTCCTGCCTCAGCCTCTCGAGATGCTGGGAAACAAGATGGAGGAAAAGAATAAGAAAATGATAAAGAGCATCACAGGCATGTGCCGCTCCACCTGGCTGCACAATTCTCTTTTAGGTTGTGCTTTAGTCAGCTTTTTCACTGTTGTGACTAAAAGATCCAACCAGAACAATTATAGGAGGGAAAGTTTATTTACAGGCTCATGGGTTCAGAGGTCTCAGTCCATAGACAGCAGGCTCTATTCCTAAGGGCTCAAGGTGAGGCTAAATATCATGGAAGAAGAGTGTGGCAGAGGGAAGCAACTCACACAGTGATCAGAAAGCAGAGAGAAAGAAAGAGTGCTCCACTTGCCAGATACCCAACATGAACCCCAAAGCCATGCTCTCAATGACCCACCTCCTCCAGCCACACCCTACCTGTTTCTAGTTACCACTCAGTTAATCCCATCAGGGGGATAATTCACTGATTGGGTTAAGGCTCTCCTAACTAATCATTTTCCCTTTGAACTCTCTTGTATTGTCTCACATGTGAGCTTTTGGGGGATACCTCATATCCGAACCATAACAAATTGTCAGTATTTTAGATGAGGAAGAATGAGAGTAGCTCAGATGCAGATGATTGATAATAAGGCTTATAAATGGATTATTTCTGCACACACATCAATTAAGTACTTGTTGAATGCATGTAAGGATGTGTAGGCCTTCCTGCACTGAGGACTACATGATTCAATTTTGGGTCTCAGTAAAATCATGTCATGAAACTTCTCACACATTCTTAAAATTGTTAATTTAAAATTCTCACAAGCCAAGGATCCATTGTTTGAAATTCTGGGTACCACAATCTCTTCTGTCCGAAGAATATGTGGGTATACTCTGTGTGGGTATATTCTGTGTGGGTATACTCCTCTAGAAGGAGGCTATTGGAACGGAGAGTTTCATCTGTTAGGAGATGGATACTGATCAAAATAACCCTGGGATTAAATTTCAACCCTGGGTAGGTTTTGATATAGAATAAGAATGCTATATGCTATATAATGCTATATAATGATATAGAATAAGTTTGACTAGCCAACACTATGATTTTGGAATAGACATCAGACTATATAGAGTTTGGTTAGTGTGGGACTATTTTTGACAGTCTGTTTCTTGACAAACAGAATCTAAAAAACTGAGGTTGAGATCCTAGAATTTCATGATCCCCAAAGCAATCTTTTGCTCTGTGGGCTTGTTATGAATGAAGGGAAAACGACGGTTGTTTTGTTTTGTAGCCAATTCAACATGACTGAGCACAGAATGAGAGTAAATCAGTATTGGAAAGAGTTGACACGCACAATAATAAAGCCTGCATCAGTGTGTTATTGGTAGACATAGATCGCTTTCCTCTCATCTACAAGTTTCTTTATCCTATCCTACCCAGTCGACCAACAGAACGCCACAGGATCATCTCTTTGCCCACCTCTTGCTCTTACTCTTGCCACTTTCCCTGGCCCAAAGTATTCCTGCCTTCCAGGCCTGAATGCATTCCCCGGCTCTCTGCCTGCCTCTTGCCTCCTTGGATCTTAATCCCAACTCCACAGTCACTTCCTTAGAGACTGGAACCAAATCCCACCAATGCCTCCTGCAGTTACCCTAGACAAAGCTGGGCCCCCTCCCCAGGGCCACCACATTCTTCTTCCCAGCCTCCAGCATTCTGTATATTTTATGGGTATTTTTAATTCTTGTCTGTTGAGGAGCAGATGCCTACATGGAACTAGATACCCAACAGATGACTTGTGGGAATTGCTTACAAAGGATAAAGCGGGTGAGTAGCATCACGGTTTCAGAAGTCTCAGTCCATAGAGGTGCGTGTCTGACACCTTGGAAGGGGAGAGCAAAAGGAGGAAGGAGGGCTGGGGACGAGAAGCCTGGAACTGCAACACAGCTCAGAAGGAAAGTTTCAGCCAGGATTAGAGGGAGTTAGCACAGCCAAGTCTCCCTTTGGGTGAGTCTGACATCTTGCAGAAATAGCTTTCATTGGTACCAGTGCCACGCTTGGTCACTGGTTGGGTTCCTGTGGTTTGGCCTTGGTGCAGACATGATGATGGATCCAGATGGGCAGGAGCTGGGACCATTGGTCACTCGTGTGCCCTGTCGTTGGTCATCTGAGAGGTGCCTTTTCATGATTGCCAAGTGTTGTGGACTAACTGTTGGTGTGTCCCCAAATTCATGTGTTAAAGCCCTAGTCTCCCATGTGAAGGTGTCTTGGAGGTAGTTAGGTTTAGATGAAGTCATGAGGGTGGAGCTCCTATTAATCCTTTTGCAAAGAGAGGCAAAGAGAGTGCTCTCTCTCTTCCCCATAGGAGGACATAGGAAGAATTCAGCCCTTTGCCAACCAGGAACAGACCATGACTGGGCACTGAATCTGCCAGTACTTTGATCTTGGACTTCTCAGCCTCTAAAACTATAAAAATCTCCAGGCTCTAAAACAGTTGGAGGTTGGTGTGTAAGCCACCCAGTTTCTGGTACTTTGTGTTAGCAGCCGGTCTTAGTCCTCCGTGTGCTGCTACACAGAATGCCACAGGCTGGAACATTTGTAATGAATGGAAATTTATTGGCTCATGGTTCAGGAGACTGGGAAGTCCAAGGTCAAGGGGCTGGCATCTGACAAAGGCCTTCTGGCTGTGTCATCCCATGGCAGAAGGGCAAAGAGAGGCCAGGAGAGAAAAAAAAGAAATGGGACCTGCAGCCTCAAGCCCTTTTATGATTGACATTTCTCTATTCATGAAGGTGGAGGCCTCATAACCTAAATGCTTCCCATCAGGCTCCACCTCCCAACATGGCTGCATTAGGGATTAAGTTTCCAACATGTGCTTTTGGGGGCCAAGACCTCAGCACAGCCCAAGCTGACTAACGCATCAGGTCTACTTCTTGGGTGACATGGATTTCCTTTTCATGGAAGTTCAGGTTGCATCTTCTTCATGGTTCCTATAAATTTCTTCCTGAGTGGACTTAGGAAAGAAAAGCTGATGGAATCTACAGTCCCAATCTAGGCAAATGGTCTCCTGGCTGCAATTGATACTCATCTTCGCTCTCAATACCATTCTAAACATTCCTCATTCTCAGTAGGTCTTGGTGGTTTACCAGTTGATGGGACTAAACTTGTACTCCTAAGGAGTCTAAGCTCTTGCCTCCCATCTCCTTCTCAGTTACCAAGGGAACAGGAAGTACCGGGAAGCATCCAAGTGGACCAATGAGGTTCCACACATTCCTTTCTCCCATTGTATAAAAATCATTTTGCCTCCTGTTGATTAGGGTCAATTATCCCTGACACAATGGTGATTCCTCCTTTTGCTTGCTAGTCTCTGGATATGAGGAATTCAAATTATCCTGGCATTGGTCATACTTTATAGTTCTATGAACTCTCAATATGTTTCCTGGCAAGACTAAAGGACTTGGACATCCAAACCTGAATACCACAGAGCTGGAGCTCACTCCCCAGTTGGTCACTGGGATTGATGGCAATTGGGCCTTCATTTTGGACCATGTTTTATTCTTAATGGAGACAGAGCACTGTAGAGAGGCCTCTCTTTGATTTAATGCATATGGTCCATTTTCAGAGTGTTGCCTCTGAGCCGGCACCTCCGCTGTGACATTAGAAAGTCATTCTAGTGTTCTGTGAGAATGGATGTTACAGTGTGTGTTGTGACCAGCATAGCTCAAGGTCATAGGCCCACTCTTACACTTCTTTTGCTGTGAAGTGAGCTTTCTGGCAGGATGTTGTGTGGGACATAATGTCTGGGTAAGCTCCCAGTTAGTGCCAGCTGAAGCTCTATGTGCAGGAAAGACAAAAATCACACTGAGAAAGGGAATCTGTCCTAGGGATGGCAGACAACTGGCCCTTCTAGGATAGCAGGGTCCCAAAGTGGATGATATGCCATGAAGTAGCCAGGTGTTCTCCTTGAGAAAAGTGCTAGACTGGCCTTGAAAACAGTGTGGTGTCCTTTGGGTCCTCCCACCCATTGTAACCCCCTGGTACTTTTTCTGAACTAACCTAATATCCTATCATTTTATTATGTCCCTGTCCCTAGGGATTTTATTCCTTCCTCTGTCATCTTCCAGAAAGACTCAGGTATTTGCACTTGGCTCAAAATTGTACAGCACTTTTTCTAGACTTCTAAGAGCTACCCTGGTCCTTGGGGCTCTTGGTAGAGTGGTAAACTGGGAGAAAATTCCCTTAAGGCAATAAATTCTTGTTTACGGTGTCTTACATCCGACCCCATTGATCAAGCACCCTCAACATCTAATCAACTTTTGAGTACTCCCTTGGCTTCTGCTGGTAGTTTCTAGCTAATTCTTGTACTTTATATATCTTCAGTGTATAGTCTCCTTCTTCCCTTATCAGGACAGCACATGCTGGCATGGAGCCCTAGTTTTGAGTCTAGCAACCAGAGAGGAAGTAGGGTAGCTCCTGAGGGGCAGGCTTGCTGCTCTTGGAAAGGAGGGACTGTGGGGAAAGTGCTAGCTCCTCCTGGATGTGCTACTGCTGCATAAGGAACGGCCCTGAACTCGGTGGCTTTCAACAGTACTGCTCATTGCCTCACAGTTTCAGCGGCTAAGGAATCTGGGCGTGGCTTAGCTGGGTCCTCTCTTTAGGCCCTTAGAAGGCTGTAATCTAGATATCACATGAGCTGCATTCCTTTCTGGAGTTCAGGATCATGTGGGTGTTGGTAGAATTCAGTTTCTTGAGGCTGTAGGACTGAGGTCCCCACACTCCTGCTGGCTGTCAGCTGGGAGTTGTTCTCAGCTCCTAGAGGCCCATGGTCCCCCCCCACCTAGGCTTCTCCCAAGTCCTCCTGGCAATATGGTAGCTCTCTTCCTTAAGGCCAGCTGGAGAAACTCTCTGACCCCAGGGAGGATCCCAGTATCTATTTGAAAGATTTTGTCCTGATTAAGTCAGGCCCGGCCAGGATAATCTCCCTTTTGATTAACTCAAAGTCAACTGGTTTGGGAACCTAATTATATCTGCTAAATCCCTCCACTTTGGCTTACTTCCATTGGTTAGAAGTAAGGCACCAGCTCCCTTCGCACTCAAGGGAGGGAGTGTTTACAAGGGTGTTAGTCACTGGGGTCACCTTAGGGTGTGTGCACACTGGAGCAGGGTGGGTCCCTACAGCCACATGGTAGTGAATCTAGAGGAGCAGCAGCTGGGGCCACCAGCCAGCGATGTTCCCAGCACATTTTCAAGGGTACCCCATGGCATTATCATTATCCCTAACTTCGTGAATTAATTTCATTCTTTCTTTCTCTCTCTTTCTTTCTCTTTCTTTCTTTTCTTTCTTTCTTTCTTTCTTTCTTTCTTTCTTTCTTTCTTTCTTTCTTTCTTTCTTTCTTTCTTTCATTCTTTCTTTCTTTCCTTCCTTCCTTCCTTCTTTCCTTCCCTCCCTCCCTTTCCTTCCTTCCTTCCTCCTTCCCTCCCTCCCTCCCTTCTTTCTTTTCTTTCTTTCTTCTTTTCTTTCACCAGAGATTGAATTCAGGGGTACTCCACCACTGAGCAACATCCCCAGCCCTATTCTGTGTTTTATGTAGAGACAGGGTCTCACTGAGTTGATTAGTGCCTTGCTGGCTTTGGACTCGCAATTCTCCTGTCTCAGCCTCCCAAAGTGCTAGGATTACAGGCGTGCGCCACCACGCCTGGCTTAATTCATGAATTTGAAAATATATTATTATATGTTTAGTATCTGTCTTTCCCACTGGAATATAAGTTCTACAGGCATACAGACTGTCTCACAGTTACATTCTCACCATCTAGAACGTTAGTTTTAAATGTGGCAGATGCTCAAAATTGTGGTTGAATAGATGAATGAATGGTTATACTAACAGGAGCCATTGAATACTCTGACGCAGTCCCCTGACCAGATTCAACTGATCTAAGTTAAGGGTGACATCCTGATCCAAGCTAAGCCAATGAGTCTCTTCCCCAATCATTTTGATTTGAGACTGACACAATCCTACTAGTGACTGACAGTAATTAGTACCATTCTCCAGAATGTTTTCTCTCTCACATACCAGGCAGCAGAGGATGTCATTTTTGCAGCATGGGGGAATTGCCCCTGAGGAGCCATGAGAAACAGAGGAGAGAGAGAACACCTGAGCTCTTCTAAGTCCAGGTGCACGTTTCTCCTGGGACCTCTTCCCTGACCAACAAGAGGTTCCACAGAGTTCTTCCCAAGAGTTTCCCTTTTTTGCTTAAAGTAGCTTGAGTTGGATTTGTGGGTCCTACTTAATATACTCTGGAGGTGTTAGGATACAGGGAAGCAGCAGTCACCTGGCCTTAGTTTATACTAAACAGAGGGGAGTGAGAAGGAGGCTATAAGGAATACGAGTAGAGCTTCAGGCTGGGACAGAGGCTGGGAGAGAAATAAGACGTATCCAAATGGGAAAGAAGTAACATTACCTGTGTTTGCAGATGACATGACTCTCATTGTAGGAGACCACAAACACTCAACAAAAATCTGTTAGCATTAATACATGTACTACAATTACAAGACACAAAGTCAACATTCAAAATCCAGTGGCACCTCTGTACAGGAATAATGAATTATCCCAAAAGGAAGTTAAGAAAACAGTGTCATTTACAATAGCAACCCAGAGAAGAAAATACTTAGGAGCGAACAGAGCACATAAGCCAGGGATTCTGCCCCAAAGCAGAGCCGATGGGAGCTAATTGGGGAAGAGATAGTACGTGGGGCGTGAAGCAGCTGCCTCTGGGGACCAGGAAGTATTGTCACCATTCCAAGTTGAGTGGCTCAACCTGTCCTGTCCTGTTGAGCAGGAAGATTATCCAGTCATGGGAGGAGTCTAGTGCTGACTTCCCCACTGAAATCTCCTTGAGACATTACCTAAATCAGAGGCAAATGGATGCTTTCAGGATCTCCTATAATGTGTTCATTCATATTTTAATTGTTTAAGCATCATTAAGGAACCATAAAGGAGGTCCCAATGAAAAGAAGTGGGTCTGGACCTTGACTGAGCACAACACACTAATGTAGCGTTGTTCCACAGGATGGGAGACAGAGGAGCAGGAGGGAGCAGAAACGGGGGAGTCCAGTGGAAGGGAATGATCAAGAGGAGAATAGAAAATTGTGCATAATTGTAGGTGAAACACATAGGTGTCCAATGACACCCAAAGTCTGGGAGGACCCGATGAAAGAGACAGGGAGATAGTGTCTTTCTTCCAGATAGGAGGGTGGGTAGAGAAACACAGTCTATATAGTTCTTCATTTATTTAGCAGATATTAATGAGCAGCTACTATGTGCCGGCTGCTCTTCGGGTTGTTAGCGCAGCAGTGAACAGACAAGCAGAGTCCTGACTCCACAGAGCTAGCTTTCTTGGGAGCCACGTGGACAGCACATAGCTTATTACTGCTCCTTCTCCATGGCAAGTGGAGGCCTGACTCTGTGAATATTTGGGTGAGCACATGAGAGTTCCTTCCATCCCCTGATGCCATCTTACAGAAGCCTTGGGTGGGCAGTGAGAGCTGGGAGGAGAGGCAATAGAGCAGGAGAAGCAGAGGCAGGGAAGGAAGGAGAGGGGCCTTTACACGAGGACCAGGCCCACTGTGGCAGAGGTGGCTGGCTGACCATCCAAATTCATGCTGTTGTAGGAGCAGAGAAGCAGCCACTCATCTGGGGTCTATGGTTCCCTTTGCATCCCAAATTGGATATCAGAATGGTTGCCACCAGCACCCGGAAGCCAGTGATGCATATTACATCCAGGACAGGAATTCTTCTTAAACCACAGATTTATCTTTCATATTTTATTTTATAAAATGTTACTGCGAGACATAGCACTTTTGTCAATTGAAAAAATACTACTAACTTTTTCAAAAAGAATATATATATACTCATCCCTCAACTAAAAGGATATGTGGAATTCCATGAGGGAAAAACAAGCAAACAATAATCCATACTGGAGATAAACTCACACAAAAATCACAAGTCTCGCAAGGCAGCAGTACATTGAAAAAAAAGGTCAGGAAAAACCTCTAACAGGAAATGCAGCAACCTGAAAGAGCCAATAACTAGCTGTATTTAAAATGATGAAAAGAATAAGATACGGATTAAATACCATAAGGAGCTAGGTGCTATGGTGCACATCTGTAAAATCCCAGTGGCTCGGGATCCCAAGTTTAAAGCCAGCCTCAGCAACTTAGCAAGACCCTGTCTGAAAAGAAAAAAATAAAAGGAGCTGAGGATATGCCTCAGTGGTTAAGTGCCCCTGCCTGGGTTTAATCCCTGGTACCAAAAAGAAAACAAAAACAAAGAAACCATGGGAAAGAAAGCTATGGGGGAAAACAACACAAACAGTTAAGAAAGAGCTAAGGAGAGGAAAAGAAATGGAGACAGGAGAGGACATTTTAAATTAAAAAGTCACCATGTTATATGCAGATAGAGAAATGTATACAACATAAGAAGATAAGAAGAATCAGAAAAAGTAAAGAGGGTAAGAAGATGAAGATTATGGGAAGAAAAACTTAGCACTGGGTTTCCTATCAGCCAAGGTAAAAAGGGAAACATGCTATACTTATTGCCCCAAAGCAAATATTGCTTCAGAATGCATATATATGATATATATATTTATACACACATATACATACATATGTTCATATATACATGTGTATGTATGTTCAGGATATGCATATGTATGTGTGTGTATAGATATACAGAAAGATATAGATATATCTTTTCTCCCCCCATCAAGAGAGATGAACCACAATAACACACACCTATAATCCCAGAGACTCAGGAGGCTGCTACAGGAAAATCACAAGTTCCAGGCCAACCTGGGCAAACTAGAAAGGCCCTATCTCCAAACAAAAAGTTAAAAAGGGCAGGGGATGTAGCTCAGTGGTAGAGTGCTCCTCAGTTCAATCCCCAGTGCTAAAAACAAAACCAAAATAAAAACCCCCACCCCATAACACAACAAGAGAGAGATGGGGCTTTGGTGGCACTGAGATCTAAGAGAAATGTACTCATTTGGGGAGGCATTTTTATTCAAAGCAAACTTAGTAACTGTGAATTCTGCCTTTAGTTGTAGCTTTACCAAAAATGCAAGGTTTTGCATCTGGCTTTTGCTTTATCAGCCCGTGATGAAAGCTGAGGGTGTTAGTTAAATCATAAAGAAAATTCTTCAGAAGGATGATTATAGTTTGGTTTTAAGATGACAAAGCTACTGGGGGAGGGGAGAGGTAGAAAAAGAAAAACTATACAAATGGCATTTGGTAAAAATGTGCAGATTATGGGAAAATGCTATAAAATTTTGGAACAATAGAGAAAATATCACTCTAATGTTGGATTTCTCAACCTTAACACTGTTGACATTTTATATAGGAACAGTATTTGTTGTAGAGGGCTATCCTGAGCACTGTAGATGGCCAGCAGCACCTCTGGCCTCTGGCCAGTCTGTGTAGTTGTGTTCTCCAGCTGTCCACATTTCCCTCAGCCAGTCACAGCAACCAAAGAATATCTTTAGACATTGTCAAAAATCCTCTGGGGACAAATCAACTCTAGCTGAAAACATATTCTATGTGTACCAAGTAGATACCATTTCTTTCGTATTTGGGTAGTCCATTGCAAACTTATTCATGTTGTACATATGCCTATTATTCATGTTGTACATATGCCTACATATATACACATATTACAATGTGTCTTGCGTTTTTCATTTAAAATATATAAAGATGGTTGTGGATACACAGAGAAGACTCCAGACATTGGAGAAGGCTATCTGAGACCTTTGTAAATTCCCACACATCGTTAGCACATAAGATCTTCCATAATTTGTGATTGGGAATGAAGCTAGAACAATGGACCTGCTCCAAGACCCAGATAATGAGCACTGGACCAAGTTCATTCAGTAGCTAAAAAAGCACCTGGTACTCACTCTCTCAGCTCACTTGAATGGAACTGGTATCAGCTAAATGACAAATCAGTACAGGTCAGGGGGTCTCTGGATCTCTCCGTAATTCCGGCAGTGAATCCAAACTCCAAATGCCCAGGACTACTGTGAATCTTGGGCACTAGTGCCATAGACACTTATAAGTCCTTGGGAGGATTTTGAAGGTCCCTGAGCTATTGCTACACTAAAGCTAACACGACATTCAATTAGGCAAGATGAGGTCATTAAATCCATGTATCCTAAAAGAGGTTTGCTTTGTAGCTAAAAGTATTTCAAAACATTGGAAATGGTGTAAAAGGGTGATAATAAAAATAGATTCGTATTTAAAAGTTGGTATGTAAGTTGGACGCTACAGTTTTGACTTGATATTCCACGTTGCTTCCAAGAAGCCCATCCAGCTATGATCCAGCCCTGGGACTGCAGAACCTGCCAGGGAGTTCCATCTTCTGCCCAGGAGAGTGTGCTACACACAGTTTGTGCTCTGGGGTTAGCTCAGTGGTCTGATTAGATTCAGGACTTCAGAGATGATCTCTGGTGGAGTCCTAACTCAAAGTACTCGGGTGTAGATAGATCATGCCATTTGGAGAAGACTGAGTCTGGAGTAAGAAGATCTTTGTCCAATCAAGGACCTTGATCCTGACAATCTTTCTCCTCTGAATAGTTGCTAACTCCTACCAAGTTTGAGTTTACCACTGAGGCAACGCTACCGGGGAAGGCTACTGAGTTGTACAAAATAAATGAAAATTAAGAGCATGGAAGAACTTTGAAAGCTCTAAAATGGAAGGTATTTGCAAAAAATTCATCTCCTCAGTAAGCATTCCTCTGCACTGTAAAGTTATGCAAAGTTCTGAATATACACTTCATGTGACCAACGTAGCAGTTTATGATGTCACATTTCTGGAAAATCTTAGAGAAGCAAGGGTGAATTAAAGCTTGGGGGATTAAACTGAACTGTGTCTGTCCTCGTACTCACACCCAGAGGTTAAAATGAGGTGATGAACCGACAGGAGAAACTGTTCACAGAGTTTGTAACTCATTCAAGCCTTAGTCTCTTGTTCTCACTTTCCATTGCTCAATAGTTGGTGATGCGGGGGAGACAGAAGAGCCAGGCCCAGGGTGTGGCTCAGTGATCAAGTGCTTGCCTAGCAGGAGACTGGCCCTGGATTTGATCCCTAGTGCCATGAAAATAAAGTGAGTAAATAATAAAAAAATTAAAACCTGCCTCAAGGTTGTTGAGGGAGCAAAGTCCTTATTTGGACAGACACCTTCTTACTTTGGATCCAGACTTCTCCACATGTCATGCTCTGTCTACACCCTAGAGTATTTTCAGTTATGCTACTACCTGACATCAATTGGTCAGTCGGTCTATCTATCTATCTATCTATCTATCTATCTATCTATCTATCTATCTATCTATCTAGGGTAGGGCAGTGAATTTGTACTCTGCCACACAAAGGGGCCCCTGACAAAGTCACCTAATCTCTCTAAATCTCAGTTCCCTTACCTGTCAAACTGGAAATTGAAGACATGACGTCATCCTTTGGTGGTGGGGAGGCTTAAATGGGATGATAAGTTTGCACAACAGAAAGTAGCTCATCTTTTGCAAATATCAGGTATTATTAGGCAATTTATGGTTTATTATCTGCTCCATTGCTACCTGGTATAAAGATGGGTGAAGAAGGGCAGAGATGCTAATGAATGCAAAGGAGTGTGGGAGTTGTCCTAGATTTTCAGAATTTGTAGTATTTATGCTTCTCAACCCGAAATCAAAGTTTCACTGTGCGATGAAATTCTGTTCTATTGGATTTCAAAGGAAGTGTTTACACATCAACAACATGGGTGAATCTCAAGACATTTTGTGCAGAAAAACAAAGATTCAAAAAGATCAACAGAATATAATTCCTTTTACATAAAGTTTAGGGAAACATACACAACCAATAAACTACTTAGTAATATAGACTTACGTGTCAGATTATAAATAAAAATGAGGGAAAAGGAATACATTGGGGAGTGTATTAAGGGTGTGTTAAAATTATAGTTTTCTATGTATTTCTTAAACTGGATTGTGAGTACAATCACAATCATTTTATTGCTCTATTTTAAATAAATAGTTTAAGAATCCTTGAATGAGTGTGCATGTATGAGTATGTAACAATGAATCCCACTTTACATATAATTATAGTTCACCAATAAAATTAAAAACAAATAAAAAAGAATCATTTAATGAGAATATAGTTATTTAAGCTGTATATATCATTCTATACATATATACACTCTCTATAATATATATTCCTCATTATTAGGATATACCTCATAATAAAAAATTTAAAGATTCTTCATGCCTCTAGAATCATACATAATAAAACTTTATTGATATGGTAATTTTTTTTCTGTTTCTCTTGGGCTGCAGTTCACGGCTCAGCCTGGGCCATCGGTCAACTTCATGTCAGGGGACTTTCTGTGCTCTGTGCACTGTGCTCGGCCTGACCAAGGCATGTTGCCTCTGCTCTTTCTTCTGCCGGAAAGTGCTCCCCTCTCCAGCCTCCTGTCTTTGGAGTCTGAGCCTAAGCACTACTTCTTCTAAATCTTTCTGACTAGGTTAGGCTTTCTTGTCGCAAGCCTCCCGAGTCGAGTATCCTGTATGTCTTTTTGCTAACATTCATCACACCTGGAAATGCTCAAGTCCTGGCTTCCTAGCACAGGATAAGCTGTCACAGAGCAAAGGCTGTGACTGGCTTATTGCTGTGTCTCTGGTGCCTTGCCTAGTGCTTAGTGGGCATGTGTCAGTCTGCTGAATGAAGGAATGAATGAAAGCATAGGAAATCTGGTGGGGCCCAGTGGCAGGTATGATTGTGAGATTTTAAATTAAATTTGATCAGCTACATTTGGGGCACTGTTTCACTCATGCTCTTCTAAGAAGTGGATGACCAATTAGCATCAGCTCTAAACAATGGAAAGCATCGTGAGATATACCTCTATCTATCATATTCAATCTAGCCTAGCATTTGCTTCTTGCTGACTGCAATGAATTGAGGTTGGGATAGTGATGTCACTTTGCCTCTCTGAGGTCTTTCTGTGACGGCTCTGTAAGAAAAGATAGCAGGTCCCTCTCAGAGAGGGGCACAGATAATGCATTATTTGAGTTATCACTGTTCAATCAAAAAGTACATGCAGGAGCCACATAATTCATCTAGACAGCAATTGCCACAGAGTTATGCAGGTCTCTTATGTAGGTGATGAAGCAGCCAAACTCCCTGACAGTGGTGAATTATTCCCCGTGTCACTAATAGTAATGCCAAGAGAAGCGTCAAGGCCACAGACATGGAGAATGTGGGATCTCAGAACTGCACAAGTAATAATTTGATATGTTTTATTGCTTTGTTTTAATCTTGATCATTGAGGTTTTCAAATAAAATTACAGGGATGCTAAGCCCAGCCAATGGAGGGGTGATTAATTTCCACTTGGCAATGGTGTAGGTGTGGTGGCTTCTGTCCAGACCAAGCCTGGGCTGAGGTCCCTGCACTTCCCCATTCCACTTCCCTCCCTGTGGCTCAGCTGGCACCTCAAATCCTAACAAAGGCTGCATGGCATATGGGATTATTTTTCTTTTTTGTTTACTGTTAAACAATTCATCAAAAATATACTCCTTTTTCTCCCAAAGTTAAAATATTGACCTACATAATAAATCTCTGATTTTTTAAAGCCTTGTAGTGAGAGATAGGCAAACATATGACTTTGAAATCTGGTGATTAGGAAGTATTTTGAATGGCTGAGAACTGTAGGTAAAACATTAAATTACACTAATATTCTTGTTTAGTTAAACTTTTTAATGTTTTCAAAAGCCTTTCATAATATTGTGGATAA
Source organism: Geosciurus inauris (assembly GCA_004024805.1). Taxonomy (NCBI): domain Eukaryota; kingdom Metazoa; phylum Chordata; class Mammalia; order Rodentia; family Sciuridae; genus Geosciurus; species Geosciurus inauris. The sequence goes on from PVHX01000047.1 coordinate 486,540, forward strand.
GTAAATTCTTGGGCCTGCCTGATTTCAATTTGAGTCGAATTCCAACTAATAATGTTACACCCATAAACCTTCTCCTTAACAGCCCATAACATTAAACTGCAAACAGAATTCTTCAAGCACCCTCTTCTGCTGTTTACCCATGAAACAAGCATTACAGACTCTCAACAGATGTCTTTCATAGACATTGTTATTAAAAAGAATATTACACAAAATAAATTTAGACCGTTAGTCTTACACAGTCACTAAAGGTATACTTCTGCCTGTTTACATCATCACATCTATACTTAATTGGGAGGTAAAAATCTGTGGCCATTATAATCTCCTGATCTTGGTCATCTACTCATTTACCCATCCAGCTCATTATCCCAGATTAAGATTTGTAGCACCTTCTCTGTATATGTCATAAGCCCCAATTTTCAGGAAATTAAGGGTTGGTTGGAAAAAACCCTCCAGTTAACAAAGCATCAGCCTAAGAGCAAAGTCTTTATAAAAATCTTGGGGAAATTTTGAGCTCTTTTCTCAGTTTTGAGCACCAAAAATAAGAAGTGTTGTGGTTTCAGGCACTTCTAAGTTTTATAGCTTGAAAATAAATAGGACTTGGATGGAGCAGAATAAAGAAAATCCCAAGTCCATAATATGGATTAATGCCCCAGGTATGTTTTGAAGATGACACAAAGATAGTAAGAACATCCAAACTATTTGTTGGGAAATAAGTTCTATTGTGCATGAATATTTTTTTTAAAAAAAATACTCCTACTTTATGCCAGCAGTGAATTTTGGTTTCTGCTTTCTGGCTTCCAATATGAAAATTATTATCTGCTATAGTTAATTAGGTAATAACTTGAATTTATATGGCATCTCTCACTCCAGGATGTTCAAGTGAGGGGGAAAGGGCCACTTTTCTGCTCAATCATCCATCCTGTGGGTGGCAAGCTCTAATGGATGTAAATCAGAGGTCAATGGCTATTAGACAGCCTTGATGTTGCCATTCCCAGTTCACAAAGGGAGAACAGGAAGGAGGATCTTCATCCAGATCACACAGCAAATCCAAGCTGAAGGGAATGTCTGTGGGGTGGGGATAGGGGTATAAATCTGTGGTGTGTTGGGCTGTGGCCTCCTCTCCTTATTTAGACACTCTGGATGCAGGCAGGAGTGGCGGAAGAAGGGACCAACAGCTGTAACAGGGACTGTTCTGCCTGAGCCTGCAGGCAAGGGCAGAGCAGAGTGGCTTCTGAACCAGACAAATTCCAATTTGACTCTTAACTCTTCAACTTACCAGTCGCGTGATTTTGAAAGGTACCCAAACCTCTGTTTATCCATTTCTAAAAGGGAACTAAAAGAAATACATATTATCACAGCTATTTTTATGATACACAAAGAAGAGGATTTGGCAAATAGTAGCAATGAATAAGTGTTAACCATCATCATCATCATGACCTTTATTATGATGTTCCTTGTCATACTTCCCAATCATTTGTAAGTCACATTTCAGGCATACAATCTAGAGGGACAGCTCGCTGTACTTTATGGATGTAGGAAATAGCAAGTCATGATCCTTTACTTTTATGTATCTTATGAAACCTGACCGTGGAGCTAAAGAAGCACAGTGAAAAGAGACCCCACGTGGGATTTGGGAAGTCTGCTTCCTGACCCCTGTGGCACCATTTACAACTTAAGGAAACTGCATCAGCCTCTTTGAGCCTCAGGGTGTGTGTGTGTGTGTGTGTGTGTGTGTGTGTGTGTGTGGTGTGTGTGTGGTGTATGTTTTAATATGCAAACTTGAGTGATACATCTAACCCACCTCACTCAGATTCTGTGAGGCTTAAATGGGAAGACAGATGTGAACACATTTGAAAACTATAAAGCATTTAGTTTAAATAAATTAGAGTACTTTAATAATTGCTATCATGCCCAGAATCACTTATGACGGATTTCTAGATCCATATTTTTTCCCTACACGTTTATTCTTATTTGGAATAATGGCAATTTATTACTCATTTATTAATGGACATGAAATTAGTTCTGATGACAGCCTGTTGCTAACAGTAAACCAAAAATGAGTTCATGGTTTAATAGTGCTATTCTGTTTTTCTCCTTGTTATGAAAAGTTGAGACTTTGCAATTTGTCGGAACAAAGAGAAGGGCTGGATTACTTAATAACTACTCTACTAAAGTTCACCAAATTGTACGTGATATACTCACATTTATTGCTTTCAGAGTACATGTTTTCCCCTTGATCTTATTAAACACGCACATACACACACACACACACACACACACACACAACTTGCTCTGATATCAAAGTGGTCATGCTAGCATGGTTAGAATAACTAGAGAAATTAAATTTGTCCAGAACTTCAGGGTTCCAAGAACTAATCTCAAGTGACAGAGTTATTGAGAAATTTTGACCAAGAGAAGAACCTTAGCTTAGGAAAAGTACAAGCGTTTTGTGCAAACACACTGGCTCCTTCCTCTGGTGAGGTTGTTTATGCTCAGCCACCAGAAAATTTCAGCCCAATTTGGATCAATATGGCCCAGTAATTACCAAGACACTGGCCACCTACAGCCCAGATGGAAACAGGGAAGCTTGACCTGCTTGTAGCTCAGATACCTGCAAGAATCATCCAAGTTAATGAAACACTTTCCTTGGGATACCAGTCTCTTGATTTCACAGTCACACCTAGTAGAGCCCCTCTGACATCAGGTCTGCTCTGCTCAGGAAAGAAGGAACTTTGACAGCAGGAGAGAATCATTCTTTAGGACTCTGTGATGGTCGCCGATGCCAGGCAGTCTTCTTCTGCTTTGGCACACTTCCTGTCTGCTAATCTTCAAAGAAGCAACCCAATACACACGTAGGTGTGATTACCTGCTAGCTGCAGAGTTACAACCTCAGCTTCACACCCACTCCTGTGTACTTGGATTTATCATGCTGAAGCTGGAATTGTACAAACCATGTCTCTTTTTTGGCCAGGAGATCCATGTTAGCCCCTGAGAGGATGAGAAGGGACTCACTCTTCCCCACCTCCTTCACTCTCTATGGCTTACTATCCACCTGCCACTGCTGTGAGCACCCCCAGCACACTTCCTGAAGCAGTTCTTCCCCACAGCAGCAAGGCGAGCCAGTATTTCATTTTCCTAATACTCCCAGCTCCAGCCTCAGTCTCTGATGCTTGGTGAGCAGCACCTCTCCCAGGGGTCCGTTGAGGTGCGGCAGGGCATCTCCTCCTTCAAGCCTCTGCATCGAACAATGCTGTCTTCTTCCCTTCCTCCCCCAGGCTGAGTGGTTAGAGCTGCTTCCTGCAGTTGTGACCCCAGGGTATCTTAATATCCTCTTTTTTACACTTTTAGTTACTATATTAGGAATCTCTAGAGAACAGAACCAATAGGATATATATAACTCTACAGAGAGATGTTTGTTATGAGAGATTGGCTTATGCAGCTATGGAGGCTGACAAGTCCCCTGGTCTCCCACTTGCAAGCTGGAGGGTTGGAGAAGTTGGAGGTGTAGCTCAGGCCAACTTTAAGGCACGAGAACCAGAAAAAAACAAGGCCTGATGGAAAGAGATGGCAGGCCCTGCTTGGCAGAGAGCATGGATTCCTCCTTCTTCCTCCTATTTGTTCCCTTTGTGCCTTCAGGGGGTGGCATAGTGCTCATCTACACCAACCAGGGGCTTCTTCTTTACTCATTTGACTGACTTAAATGCTTATCTTTTCGGGAAGCATCTTCAGAGACACGCCAGAAATAAGGGTCCTATCAGCTCACTGGGGATCCATCCGCCCAGTGAGATTGATGCATAAAATTAACCATCACAGTTACCTCATTAATAATTTTGTACCAAGTTATGAATTTCTTATATTACATTCTCCGTGTCAACATAATTGGGGTAGTTTCTGCCACCTGATTAGACCCTGGCTAATATACCAGCTAGTGACTGGATTGGTTTGTTAACACTCCGCACTGTTTTCTGTTCTATGAGTAGCTTGTCGTCTGCATCTACTGTATTGGTTTGCCCAGACCCAATGTTTTCACTTTGGCAAACCCCAGACTCACCTTCTATCTGTGTAGTTCAGGTAGGACTGACACTGCCTCCTTATTCCAGAGGTGGGCTTGTGACCCATCTAACCAATGCAGTTCCTGCCTGTTGTAGCTAGAGTGGTTGGTTCAGTGGGGGACATGTGCTCCTGATGATTTGTACCTTCTTAAACTTCCAAGTCACATGAACCAATAAATTCCCATTGTTTTAAAAAGAGTTCGGTAGAGTTGCGTGTCACTAACAGGCTCTTGGATGAAAGGAATGAAACTTGAGCAGTGGTTCTTTAGCAGAAATTTGATGGATGTATGAGGAGGCAGCAAGCAATATTCCATGATCTCAAACCATACTGGTAGTGGCAGGAAGGTATGCACCTCACACGGACCTCCTGCAGCCTGTGGCCCTCTTCCCCACAGGACTGATTCCAGGTGACCACTTGCTAATGAATACGCAGAACAGTCAGGTTCAGCAACTTGGTGCTTTGACATCCACAATATGTGAGACCAATGTAACTTTCTGGATGCACATCCTAAGTGACTATTTAGCTTAATTACAGCAATGAGGACTGAATTAAAACACTTCCTCATATTATTTTCTATATATGGTTATCTGATATTGAAGAGAGTTGGCATCTATTGAATATGATTATAGCTAGATTTGAACTAAGCACCTTTGTTTCACAACCAACCTAAGAAATATGTATCATCAGCCACTTTGTAAAGAAGAGAACAGTGAGATTCTGAAAACTTAAGCTAGTTGTTCAAGGTCACAAGCTACTAGATTCAAATCTAGTTTCCTCTGACATTGAAGTTCCTTTTTCTCCACATCAGGAAGAATCAAGGAAGTGAACAGATGCTCAAAGGAGAAAGATGATCACTCCAAATGCCTTATCTGTTACCCGCCTTCTGGATTTTCCACACCTAAAGCCCCAAAGCAGAAATGTGGCTGGGAAACTCTTCTAATGTATCCATGCAAAAGAATCTGGCCTGTGAAGCGAGGGAAGCAAATACTAGAGCAACAGAGCTTGGAATGCCGGACAAGTCTGAGGCTCCTCCTAGTTCAGAGCAGCAAATTGAGTTTTATATTTGCTGAGTGATTTACTATCATTCATTAGTGTGTTTTATACTTCACTGAACTTAGATAGGCAAATTATATAAGCACTTTATATATAAGCAAAACATGTCAGATGTCAGGACTCAAAATATGTATTTAATTAAAGAAATACATCTCTTAATACCAAGGCCCTAAATACATATTAAATGATACCCTAATCTGAAGGTAAATGAGATATGCCACCTCCCAGATACTAAGTGACCCATATACAGTAATACCTCCATTAATGAGGGAAATGCATGCTCACTGTGGTGTTGGCAACTTCTTTACCAGAGGAGGCATTAACACAGAAGTCACGAGGACCCATCCAAGGAGGACAGACACGTGGGTATAGTGTGGAATTACTAAATATTAACCAAAACGACATCACATAGCTGCCAGAAAATATGCATCTGGAAGTTCTAAGACAGAGAGGAGTTAAGGGGGAGTAGAAGTCAAACCTAGAAGTAGTTTTGAAGAAGCAGCCTGAGGGGTAGCCTGGACTCGTCACAACCTGATTTGATCACCCCAGGAACCCCCAAACAGGCCTTGAGGAGGGAGCTGAGCCTGGTCAGATGCATCTCTGCAAGGACACAGACTCTGGAGAGGAGAGACAATGCCTCGGACTCCTCTTCCCTTCCAGGTGGTTCCTAAACGCAATAAGGACAAGAACAAGAGGCGCATACGTGATTTCATTGCATTCCATTTATTTGAAAGTCCATGAATAACAGGAATGTCATTCATTACTCCATTAGAATTAAAAGACCAAGTACGTTTATCTGGTTGAGGTTCCACATTGACTAAAATTCACTTAAAGTGTAGCTCATCAACCAATCAGACCATCAGTACATGAAAATGACCTTGATCAGAGCCTTTCCTTTCTTAACAAAGTCAAGGAGTCTGGGATGGGGGTTGACACTGGGCAGCTGGAAGGACAGAGGAGGCAGCCAAGGATGAGGAGACTCAGAAACTAGAGGCTGGGGAACCCCTACATTTTGCTGATTTCCTATTTATACCATAAGCCATGCAGGACAAACACACTCCATTCACCGATGTATTTTTGTCCCTGCAGCTGTGTGGCTTAGCAGGAGCTTTGCTGTCGAGCCATATGACTCATGCCAACACTGCTGCATATGATTTATGAAGACTTAAAGAAAAGGAAGACAGCTAGCTCCATGATAAAGGAGCTTCATTTTCAGAGGAATTTGTTCACCAAGGACCACAGTACTGCCTGATCCTTTCTTGCTTGGTATTTGAGTAGAACACAGCAGCTACTTCAGCCAGTTATGGGCCAGAGGATGCCTTCTGCTTCCATTTCCCCAACTGGAGGAAGGGCACCTCAAGTTGAAGAAAAGAGCCAGAAGCCAGAGCATCTGTGACCTTCAACTGCTGTAGGGGATTCAGTGGCTGTGAAACCCACCAAACCACTCCATCAGAGGTGTTGTTTGGATCTGGGGCTGCTCCCTTCAAAAATGGGTCTGTGGTCTGAGGCATGCAGAAAAGGTCAACAAGCAGCCAGGTTTTCTTGGTACTAAGTAAGGCTAGTAGTTTTCCTTAGTTTGTCTCCCTGTGCCATGGTTTGAATGTTGGATGTCTCCCCAAAGGCTCAAATGTCAGAGGCTTGGTCTCCAATATGGTGGTGTTGAGGTGGAGCCTAGAAAGAGGTCCTGAGGTCATTGGTGGCATGCCCTTGGATGGGGCTGAGAATTTCTCATGAGATCCTCTTCAATTATCCAGAGAGGTTGTTATAGAAACCCCAGCCTGGCACCATGCTGTTTCTCTGGCTTCTTGTTTGATGGGATCCTTCTCTCCCACCTCTGTTCCTGTCATTGCTATCCACCATGATATGATATCACCAAGAAGGCCCTCACCAGAACTGATCCAATGTCAATGCCCTGACCTTGAACCTCCCAAACTATAAGTTATAGAAAACTTTTTTTCTTCACCTACCTCAGGCATTTTGTTATAGTGACAAACTAATATACCTGGCCTCACCAATTAGGAGAATATTTCTAGTTGCTCTCCTGAAATGGTCCCTGGGGAACTTTCAACAATCCCCTTCCCTTCATCTCCACCTCATTTTTCCAATAGGGGTTAAAAAGGAAAGGGCTGAGTTAACTTGAAAGGGTTTCTAACTCTTACCCCAGAAGTTTCCCAAGCCAGACTTGACTAGTCCTGTCTCTTTCTTGCCTGTCCAACAAAGCTGAAGTCTACATTTACTCCTTGAGAAGGAGGAAATCATGCCAGTGGATAGCCCAGATTGTGGCTGTTGAACACAATGGCTGCTTCAGGACAAGGTAGCTTTGACTAAGAAAGCAACTCTGGCAATATCCTGTTCATCAGCTTCCAGGAATGCACTGTTACCCACCGATACCTTTGCCACAATGGAGCAGAATAAAAGTTCATAAGAATTCATGAATAATAATGTAGCCATAAGATCTGCACTTTGAACACTTTCATCTTAAATTAAATGGTGAAAGGCTCAGGATAGTTTGTATTCATATTGTCTAACTTGTTAATAAGATAAATAGCTTATCTTGTTCCTATAGAAGATGAGAACAAAGTCCAACAAGGTTCTATTTTAAGTTAGAAAGTTAAAAGGCCAAAACAAATAAAAGTAGTGGTGCAATTTATTTTTCAACAGAAGTGTTAAATATCTTACCCTTTGCTTAATTTCACTGTGGTTAGGTGGGGCACCGTGTTTCCAAGGCACTATTTTGGTGTATTTAACTTTTGTGTGATCCAACCCTCGTTCCTATTAACACACACGAAAGACCCGGATAATTAGGCTGTAAGTAGTTGTTTCAATTTGTACCCCTGGAAGCTTTGAAGGTGCTTCCTGCTGCATCAAAGTGCTTCATTGCTGTGTTCATCTGCCCGACTTCAAAGCCTCACAACAGGGATTTGTAATGCAGGATACCATGTAGTTCTAAGGAAGATATTACTCTCTATTTATTGTGCAGATTTTGATGGAGATTCCCTAGGATCTTTCTTGACCCATCAATTAGCCTCCTAGTGGCTCTTTCTAGCTGTTACCAAGAACTATCTAGGAAAACTATCTAAAGGACTAAGTTAAGGTCAGACAGCCTGAAACTAGTCCTGCTGACTTTATGTCCTTTCAGCATCTGCTATGCCACCCTCTGTTTTGCTAACTCTTCTAGAAGGTTCTACCAGTAGAGTAGTTGGGGAGTTTTCTCTTAGGAATTGGGAGGATACTAATCAGTTTTGTTTGAAGTTGCAATTAAAGAAAAAAAGTTGCACCTTTACAAAAATTCTATGTAGATGATTCTAAAAGAACAGGAATCTGAGGATACAAGAGCCAATAAATGCTCTGAGCTGGGCTGTCTAATGATAGAAATGTTCTAATATTCTGTGCTCTTTAGGATGATAGCCAACAGCCACACATGGCTGCAGAGCAATTTTGAAATATGGCTAGCATGACTGAAGAAATGAATTTTCAATTTCTTTTATTTTACTTAATTTAAATTGCCTTAAGTGGTCAGTGGCTACCGTATTGAACAGCATAGGTCTAGGAATTAAGTGCATATGCTTAAAATATCTAGGACCTAAGCTGGAGGAAAAAAAGAAGAAAAAACTAGAACTCATGTGGATCTTACTGGAAAGAAATCCTCCCTACTTGCCACTGTCCTCTCTCTAGCCAGGCATTAAGGACATGCTGCAATCAGGCCTTAGGAGGACAGAGTCACCATTTGTTTTCTTTTTTTTTTTTTTTTTTAATATTTTGTTTAGTTGTAGATGGACACACAATATCTTTATTTATTTTATGTGGTGCTGAGGATCGAACCCAGTGCCTCACGCATGCGAGGCAAGCGCTCAACCGCTGAGCCATAGCCCCAGCCCTCACCATTTGTTTTCATTGATCATTGGAGAGCAAGACTGCCGTGCCCACCTCCAGGCCAGGCACTTGCCAGCCTCATGCGCACTGACTGATAGCATTTCCAGTAAACGTGCTTAGCAATAGACAAAGAGGAAAGGTAATGAAATTGCCTCATTTACCAGCCCAAACCAGTGGTGTGTCATTGCATGTGGCTGTCACTTTTATACATCAGGAGTGCCCAATAACAGGTAGGACACCTGCCTTTTAAAGCGACATCAATCAGTAGTTGTACAAGTGGAGAGGGGTCACCAAGAGGCCACAGGGATCTCAGGCCTGCCCACGTGTCTGTCTTGGGGCCTTCAAATTGTTCTCTGGGCCGAGAAAAAGAAGAGATCTGTGTTGGGGATTCCAAACTGCAGGAAAGCTTCCTAACAGAAAGGAGGGACCTCAGAAAGACAAGTAGATTTGACTGTCAAGGGCACAGGGGTCCCAAACTCAAGCAGCAGGGAAGATACTCTGCCCTGCCCTCGGGGACCCTCTAGGTTCATTTTCCTACCCTGTTCTAATTAGGAAACAGTGAAGAAATCTTGGCCAGTAAAAAGAACCAGACATTAATAAGTTTTTTTTTTTTTTTTCCAATTGGGGGAAAAAGAAAATTTGTTAATTAACCCACATTTCACTTCTGTAAATTTGTCTTTTTCTTTCTTCCTGATAGAGGCATGTCTTTTTCTTTCTTCCTGATACAGGCATGTGGGGCCGGCATTCAGCTTGGTACTGAAATGTTTAACTGCTGCTTGTTGCCGAGGTACTTTCTTGTCAAGAGAGATTTGCCTTTTTCATCACGAGTTCTTTTGTTTTTCCCTGTGGCCAGCTGCTACAAAGATGCAGTCAATTTAGATGAAACCGGCTGAGGAGTGCTCTACAATATGTCAGCCAGACACACTCCCTGCACACAGTGTGGAGCAGGTACAGCTTAGAACGCAAAGTCTGTTCACAGAGGGGCACAGACTAAGTCAGGGAGCAGGAGCAGGGCTCCTGGGAGTGCCACAAGAGTGTTTTCATAGGCAGCACTGGGACCAGCTCTCACCCTTTCTTTCTGCTGTCTTCACCCTGGTCCTGCTCCTCCCCTTCCCTGCTGCCACCGGTTTCTATCTCTATTGTTCCCTTAAGCCCAGCAGCCAATGTGCAGCCAGGCCCGGCACACACTCCTGCAGCCAGCAACTTCCTCTGAAGCTACAGAGCATAATTACAACCAGCTGCTCCGGGCTGCTGGCTGGCCAGCTCTGCAAACAAGCATCCTGATACCCTGAGTTCCAGGCAGGCGACAGCCTGCTCGTAGCAGCAGGGAATTCTCCCAAGGAAGTGCCCACACCCTTGTAAGAAGTGGGAGCAGCCTTTCTCTCTCTCCTGCCTGTCCTGTCTCCCCTCTTTGGGGGGCTCATCCGTGTCAGAGAGAGTTGTTTTTATTGTTCATGGGAAGGTGCCTGATCTGTCACCTGGAACATTCCCTCCTCTGACTGGTCTATTGTCTGTGCTGGTGCCACCAGGAGCAGGATGATGTGTCCTAGGCAGTCACATTAGGGGGCCTGGCTTCCGGTCAGTATCTGAGCTGACTATGAACAGAGAGATGGGGTAGAAAACATGCACTGGCCTCTGCTGACATGAGGCTGGAAGATAATTGGCATTGCTTAAAAAAGGGAAAAAATAATCCAAGCAAGCCTGGCTAACCGAGAGCTCAGGACTCGCCCGTGCCCCGCCTCTGAGCGGTGGGTTCATTTTGGGGCCTCAGTGATCTTTCAGATTTGGCTACAAGGATGACTCTGATCCAAAATTAGGCTTGAATGTGTGACACAAGGCTGCTGGCCCCACCCACCGCCTCGCTCTGCACTGTGCTGTTCTTCTCAGCCTGGCTGTGGGCCAGAGCTGGCCCTTCTGGCTCCTGGGGGCAGGGCCAGCCACAGTGTTCTGTTTCCAGGCAGGATTTCAGCCTGGGTGAAGGTGCCTGGTGCAATTCAGGAAGAGGCTGATACGCTGGGGAGGCCACCCAGCCCTCGACTCACTCCCCCCATCATCCCAAGCAGGGGAATACCATGCAAGAGGCTGCTCTTGCCCACCTGTGCCTTCTGTCCCGGGCTCCCAGCGGTCCTTCAGCAACCAGACAGCCGGGCTGGGAGGGCCCCTCGGTCATGTTCAGTAGCAGCCTCAGAGGCGGGAAGCAGCTGGGAGTCTCCCGTTGTAAAGAAGCTGCTCATTTACAAGGCAATTTCCCAAGGAGGCTGACAGACAGGAGCACCTTTGAGAGGGTTCTTTCTTGCTGTCTGAGTTCTAGCTGCCACACCAAGCCAAGAGCAGCCGGCAGGCTCTCTATTGTGCTGCGTTTCCCCTTCCCAGCCCTTTTTCTCAGTGTTGAACAATCTCAGGAGAACTTTGCTTGCTGAGTGGTGCTGGGCGGCGGGGGCACTTGCTGGGACTGAATTATAAGAGCAACCAGGATCAGCAAAGGGGGTGGTGCAGAGAAATGTGGTCGTGGTTGAGTGTGTGGAGTCAGTACCTCTCCAGCTGCAGCTTTTCTGTTTCTTCATCAGCCTCTGATCGTCTTTTAATTTAATTCCCTGCAGGGGGAAAAGAGAACCAGTTTAAAGTGCTTCCCTTTCTGAGTCTTAAGCTTGGTTACCCTTTAGTAGCACGCACACAACCAGCGCATGTGGGGAAAAGCATCTGTCTCAGCCCTTCCAGCCTGAGGATGACTTGCGGGCGTGACTGGCTGGGGCACTTAGCACAGTCTGGAGGTCCCAGTGACTCAGCCCTGTGATTTTTGGCAGACTTTTCTCCTGGATCCTAATGAAGAACAAACTTGACGAGCCAAGAGTCATATCTGGGCTCTCACCGAAATCCTCCCTTGAGAACATCAGGGATAAGATTCCCTACAGACGGAATGCAGAGAAGGGACCTGTAGCCTTTTAGATCAGTAAGTGAAAAGGAAAAAAGATGTCTAAAGATAGAGAAGAAAAATCAGCCTTTAAGTTTATAAAAGAGAAAGTTGAGGGGGACAAGCCTCGGGTTTTGGGATAGGAGACTCAGGTTATTATTCTCTGTCCCTAATTATCTGCAGAGACCTGGTAATTCCTGATTTCTCCTGGTTGGCTTTTCCTCATCTATAAAGTAAGGGTGATGATGGCAGTCCTGCAATTCCACTGTGTGGTATGAGCAAGAGAGGAAGCACACAAAGATGTTAAAAAATGTTAAATGCATTTTATAGTAGAAAAGTAAACTACTACAACTACTAGCATCTGCTACATGCTTATTTTTTGATGTTAACATGATCATTACATCATCCAATTGAAGGCCAGCAACCGATGAAGAGACATAACTACTTTTTCAGGGTTAAGATCTTTCCTTATTTTTTGAAAAATGTGTTCTGTCAATTTCTTTTTTTCTTTTTTTGGTACCAGGGATTGAACTCAGGGCACTCGACCACTGAGCCACATCCCCAGCCCTATTTTGTGTTTTATGTAGAGACAGGGCCTCACTGAGTTGCTTAGCGCCTTGCCATTGCTGAGGTTGGCTTTGAACTCGCGATTCTCCTGTCTCAGCCTCCCAAAGTGCAGGGATTACAGCACTGTGCCCAGCTGTCAATTTTTAAACCATCAGACGAAGTTTTGTTTTGTCACATAAAGGAACGCAGAAAAGCTTCTAAGTCCCTGCTGACATCTCCCAGTGCTTTACAAAGATGTCCATGACACTCACAACAGAGTATCCAGGGTCACTCTTTCTGCCAACAGATGGAGAAATGAAGCATGGAGGGGTGAATTGAGGTCACCGAGTGAGCAGGTGATGGGCTGGCTTCTGGTGTCTGGCTCCAAAACCTGCTCCAATTTGTCTTTCTTACAAACAGTCATCAATAACTTCATCTCCGGCTGAACGCTGCCAACCAGGAGCCATGAAGTGCAATGCATTTGTGTGCAAATGAAATCACCACTATCCTGGGGCAGAACACGGGTGCTGAACAGGAATGGAGGAAAAAGAAGCAATTGTTACTATTGGAGTCAGAAACTTCATCAAAGGCCAGTCCAGCAGCAAAATTCTACGAAGAAGTAATGAGTGATAGCCTCGGTCAATCCACTAAAAGATCAAGATCATATAAACCTAATTAACAGATCCTCCCAAACATTCAGTTGATTTAAAAGCTTTTTAAACATCTGTACTTGGAGATGTTCCTTCCTCAATATCAGAACTGCCCAGAGAAATAGACCCACAACAAAACAATTAAAATATCATGTTAATGTTCCTATGTTGTAATAAGGCAAACATCTCGTCAACCCAAAGATTATTAGGTCAACAGAACATTTCTGTTGAAAAATTAAAGTTGTGACCCATTTTTTCCTTTGACATATTGTCTACTCAATCCTATGTATCTCATTCCTTTAGATTTCAGTCTGGCTCTGCCACTTACTTTGTGACTTTAAGCAGAGACCAAGAGCCTCAGCCTCCTCCTCTGTCAATGAGATCAATTGGGCCTATTCCAGGTTTTTTTGCAAAGACGAATTGACTTCATATTTTTAAAAATATAAAAAATAATCCCTGGCATGTAGAGAGTGCTCAGTGAATGCTATTTCTCTTCTTCCCCACCTGTGAACATATTTTTTACAAAGTGGTTTAATTATTAGAAGTACTTTCATAGATATTATTGCTCACAATTCTACAAGGTAGTTCAAGAAGGTGTATTTAGCTTCCCAACTAGATGAGAAAATTCTGTCTCTGAAAGGTTGAGTAGTTTGCTCAAAGTCAAACAGCAAATTGGTGTAGAACTGAAAATGATTCTCTGTCCTATGATCTTTCCATTAACTTCTCTCCATTGCCACCAGGGCCTCTACCTAAGTGACAGCACTGGTTTGAAGCCACCTGAACAATTCCAACTCCCAGGATGCAACTTCTCGGGGCTTCTCTCAACCTGCACTGCATTGCAGCTCTAGCTTCTGTCCCATCTGGGTCTGCAGGGACTTCCCTCTACCTCCACTTGGGTCTACATATTCAGAGTCTACATAGCAAATGAGTCAGGATGAATCTGGGGGAATATTCTTTTAAATGAAAGAGGTTGAATTAGATTCCATCGTACATGTTGTGTTGTTAAATATCTCCAGCCTGATAAAATCATCCCAAATGTCACTGATCCCTGGGGGACTTATTAATTATTAAGCATTTTTAGTTCACTTAGAAATGCAGATTCCATTTAACAAGAAAATGTACACTAAATATGTCCATTATTTTGCAGTTTGCAGCAGAATATGTTAGAGATCTCAGCTGGGTTTCTCCAGGACAGATGACAAAGTTAATGCAGGTATCAGTCTTTCTTAAAGACAGCCCAGGAGCCAAAAGTAGCATCCTGGATTGGTTTTGGGGCTTGTGTTTATTAGGAGTGTTTATTAGAATAACTAATAATGGAAGAAATAACTTGACAGGAGAAGAGAAGGGTTGGGGGAGCCCAGAGAAACCCAAGCATATGGGATGACCTCACAAACAGGGAAGAGCAGGGACACAGTGTCTGCAGTGGAGCTAGCCATTAGTCCCCACACTAAGTTTTAAGGAACAGGCAAAGCAAACTATCATTCTGTATGTTCCATTCAGTGGGAAGGCCAGTTACTTTTATTTTTTTTAAATATTTATTTATTTTTATAGTTGTAGGTGGACAGAATATTTTATTTTTATGTGGTGCTGAGGATCGAACCCAGTGCCTCACGCATGCTAGGCGAGCACGCTACCACTGCGCCATAACCTCAGCCCCAGCCAGTTACTTTTTAACTTAATTTTAACAGTATACACAACACACACACACACACACACACTTCTTTTTTTAAAGTAGGGTTATGTTTTGTGGTTTTTTTGTAAGATATCCAATTATCTCCTTTTCTTTTTCTTCTCTTTATTTCCTAAGCAAAGCCGGAATAATCTAGAAAGAAAGAGGAGACATGCATGTGTACGCACACAGATGCACACGCACACAGAAAGAGAGAGAAGCAGAAAAGAAGGAGGGGGAGGAGGAGGAAGGAAGGAAAAGGAGGGAGGCAAGGGAAGCTAAAAAACAGGTTGCCTATCTTCTTAGTCTTTTATAGAGATTTACTGTTTCTTCCCAGACCAGCCAAAAAGTCTCCTTTTGAAGATGACCAAGGGGAGGAGGGGGACACAGAGAGAAAGAGGAGGAGGAGGAGAATGAGGAGGAGGGAGAAGGAGAGAGAGGAATGTGGGTAAGTTCTAGGGAAAGAAAAAAAAGGTGGGCCCAGGCTTTAGTTTTGGAGCCCAGCTATGAAGTGAGATCTTGGCATGCTATTTAACCCCTTTCTCTAGGCACCTTTACTTTAGAAACCCCCTTTAGCTTTAGTGTTCCAGAAATCTAGGCTTGAAGCAGGAAGAAGCCCTCTTGTCAATGGTGCCTGAAAAGTTTTGTGACCTTTTAGCAGAGAACGGCCTTGGATAAACGCTCCTACTTCCTTGTTTTCCAAGCAGAGCCCCAGTTGCAAGCCATGCCTCTTCTTTCCTCCCTCGCTCACAGCACCCGGCAACCTCATAAAAGAGCCATAAATTTAGTTGTAAGGGCCCAACAAAGGGGCAAAATCCTTTCCTACCAGGGTGGTCAGTGGGACAGGCGGTCTTATGTGGAGTGTGACCAGCCTGGGTGCCAGAGGCAACCGCCAAGATGAGAAGCAGCAGAGAATTAAAACAGAGTGGATTTGGCTAGTTTTGCAGCCACTTAACTTTTATCCCATGTTATTGGAGTTCAAGGTCCAGTTAGTACAGCCTGGTCTAAAAGAGTATGTGTGCATCTGAGGAGTTGCTCCCTAGTGCACTCTGCGACCACCAAAGCTTTCTGTTGTTAGATCTAGGGTCTAGGCTAGATGAATGTTGAGTAGAGATTCTGACCTAGTCTCAGGAAAGAATTGATGTGGAAGGGAGGAGAGGGAGAAGGAATGAGGGCATGGGGGAGGGGCACAGAGCGCTGTGGTTCATGGACCAGTCCCTGCAGAGGAGAGCAGGGGCAGTTTCAAAACACCCAGTGGACTTAAAGAATGCAAGAATGGTGGAGAAAAGAGGACTTAAAACCAGCTGGATTAATAAGCTGTATTTATCCTAGATGATGTTCCTTAGCTACTATTTTGTTTTTGTTTTTTAAAATTCTGAACAGCATTATTTTTTCCTGCTATGACCAGCTTGTCCCAAATGTCAATAGTATGTATTGTATTTCACCACATGACAGAAAGCAGTGAGTTTTCTCACTTTGCCTTAACACACACATGCACGCCACCATCACTACCACCACCACCAAGTAGCTTGAAGAATTATTTTGTCCTGCCTCTTTAAAAAAAAAATCTAGACAACTCCAGGCTAATCAATCAAATTCAGTGCTGATCACTGAGTGAGATCCTGTTATCTATGGTTCATATGTTGTTTCAGACAGGGACTGGGGTCATATCAGGTAGGGCGTGACCTCCGTCTAGAAGGAGCATCAGAAAGGGGTGTGTGTGTGTGTGTGTGTTGGTGGAGGGTGGGGACTGTTACCTTGTCATTTTTCACACTTCTGGCTCCTGGCAATGAAAAATCTCTTTGAAATTTCTAGTTCTATAGCATGATCACATATTTTCCAAACTTGCAGGGACAGAGGCCAATCAACTCATTGCACAGGTTATTAAACTGTGGCTTCAAGAAGTTAGAAAGATTAAGTGTGGGTTAGTTACTCAGCTGGTCAGTCAGAGATCCAGGAATGGAACTTGGGTCTCCAGGTTCCTTGCCTAGGTGCCTTCTCCCCAGGGTGGATTCTAGACCTGTTCTGCAGAATTTCCTGTAAGCTTTGTACACAGCTGAAGGCAATAAATCATATTATGGGTTTAGGTATCCACAGTCTTTATCAGTCAAGCGTCCCCCAGGTCTCTCTGCTCTTACAGTACTAAAAAGGCCATGTGACTCAGAGGTATGGCAGGAGGACTCTTCTCCCACAGCTCACATGTACCTTTTCATCAAAGTCCTTTTTCTTAGTCCTGAGATTAATGTCTTTTTGGCCTCAATTTCTTTCTTTCTTTTTAAAAATTCTGTGTCTATTCTCTTGTATTGGTTTGTATACCAACACTTACGTAAGCTCACCTTTAAATTTGGGGACATTAAACATAGCTAAATGCAACCGATGGTATCTTAAAAATGACCTGGGTTTGGGTAATATCTCTTGCCTCCTTTGCATAGTGATCATGTGATGGTTGGGACCTTTGAAATCATGTCAGTGTCAAACTTCTCCTGGGAATGGAATGGTCTCCCTAGTATCACTGATGCTGCTTCTATTATGCCAAAACACCAACTTGCTAAAATCTAGCTTTGCATCCTCTCATCATTCATATCCAAGCCCTGGTAGAAAAACTAACAGGCAATAAGATGATATCCATGTGCATCAAAAGGAAACGCAGGGGGCACAGGGCGGCCAGACAACCCAGCCTGTGTGTTCTAGACATTAGCTACAAGCCAGACATGCATACTTAAATTAAAATTAAATGAAGTGAAAAGTTTAGTTCCTGGGTAGCACTTACTGCCTTTCAAGTGCTCAATAGCCACAGTGGCTAGTGGCTGCCATATTGGACAATACAGACATGGAACATGTCTACTGCAGCAGAAACTTCTAAATCCCAGGCCATGAGGACTGAATAACTATAATTACCATTTGTTGACCACCAAAAGAATACCAGACCTTGACATTGATTTTTTTTGCCAATTATCTTATTCATCTTAATAAAGCTCATTAAGTATTTTTATTTACATTTGATAGAGGAAGAAACTGATCCTTAAATTTCTTGATAATTTTACCTGTGTTCAGTAGTAAAAGGCAGAAATATGAACACAGACCTGTTAATGGCAAACTATAATATAAGCTCTGTTTCACTGTAAGGAGCTATAAAGACTGATAACAATAGAGAAACATTTATTGAGCACCTACTATGTGCCAGGCACTGTTTTAACAGGTACCATACATAGTCACTGAATCTTCTGGAAGGTATGATTATTATCTCCATTTTATAGGTGACAAAATGAGTATAGAGAAGTTGAGAAACTTTCCTGTGGTCACCCATCTAGTAAACCAGGAAATCAGGATTTGAACCCAGGCAGTCTCACCTGAGTGCCTAACTATTACACCACATGGACAAACAGCTGGCGGTTGCTTCTCTGTTGCATAGAAAGCAAGGACTAACTTGTGGCTTATGATTCTAATCCTGGTTCACAGGGCCCATTGTTCTGTCCAGGTGGGCTCTCTCCTGGTACTTGCTGCAGAAAATGCCTCTGATCAGAAGGATCTACTTGTTGCTGGCAGCAAGGTCGGATCTCTCTGCCGTGCTGCTACAATTATAAGTCATCACAGGTAATATAGCTTGAGTAAGCCTTGGCTCACTCCTTGGAGTTGTCCTGCCTCAGCTCATCATTGGGCAACTTCAAGAGCATCTTGTTGACATTCTTTATTGACCTGTGGCCAATCTGACTGGCGTATCTTCAGTTCTACTGGGCTGGCTGCATTACAGAACTAGTTGGTGAACCTTTTGTCTAGTAGGTAAGCCTTAGAAACTGGCTCAAGAAATTGCCTGTGTTATTTGTAGCACTGGTCTGCAGGTTTTTATTTAGTTTGGTTTAGAACCAGCTGCCAGATGAGCACCATATCAGCCAGTCTTATCAAGATATACCTATTTTTGTGTTATTTTTTCACTGCTATGATATTTCTAGAGCTATGTGAGAAGTGAAATTCAATGGATGTTTTTTCTTGCTTTTCATTGGTGAGATTCTTTGGATTTTCATTGTGTGAGTTGGCATTTAATCTTGGTTCACTTTTTGCATCCTTAGTAATACCATGATGTTCAAAGATGGGTTCAACACAGGCCATGACTTTCTCAGTAGGACGCCTAAAGCTCAGGAAATAATGCCAGAAGTTAATAAATGGGACAGCATCAAATTAAAAATCTTCTGCACAGCAAAGGAAATAATTAGGAATGTGAAGAGAGAACCCAGAGAAAGGGAGAAAATCGTTGCTAGCTACTTTTCTGACAGAGGATTAATATCTAGCATATATAAAGAGCTCAGAAAACTTCACACCAAAAAAATCAACTAACCCAATTAATAAATGGGCAAATGAACTAAACAGACACTTCTCAAAGGAAGAAATACAAATGATCAATGAAGACATGAAAACACGTTTAACAACCTTAGCAATTAGGGAAATCCAAATCAAAACCACACTGAGATTTCATCTCACACCAGTCAGAAGGGCAGTCATCAAGAACACAAATAATTAATAAATGCTGAAGAGGATGTGGAGAAAAAGAAACATTTTCACACTGTTGGTGGAACTATAAATTAGTATGACTGCTGTGGAAGTCAGTATAGAGGCTCCTCAAAAGACTAGGTATAGAACCACCATGTGACCCAGCTATACCATTCTGTGATATTTACTCTGAAGACTTAAAGTCATCTTAATACAAGCCGGGCATGGTGGCGCACGCCTGTAATCCCAGCACTTTGGGAGGCTGAGACAGGAGAATTGTGAGTTCAAAGCCACTCTCAGCAACGGCGAGGCACTAAGCAACTCAGTGAGACTCTGTCTCTAAATAAAACACAAAATAGGGCTGGGGTGTGGCTCAGTGGTCGAGTACCCCTGAGTTCAATCCCCAGTACCAAAAAAAAAAAAGTCATCTTACTACAGTGATATATGCATACCTGTGTTTATAGCAGCACAATTCACAATAGCTAAACTATGGAACCAACCTAGGTGTCAGTCAATGGATAAATGGATAAAGAAAATATAGTATGTATACACAATGGAGTTTTATCCAGCCATAAAAAAATCAAATTATGGCATTTGCAGGAAAATGGATGAAACTCGAGACTATCATGTTAAGCAAAATAAGTCAAACTCAGAAGGTCAAGGGTCATATGTTTTCTCTCATATGCAGAAGCTAGAGAAGATAAAGGAAAAAAAAGATGGGGATGGATTTCCTAAAAATCAAAGGAAGATCAGTAGAGAAAAGAGACCAAGGGTGGGAGGCAGGGAGCGGGGAGATGCTGGGGAGCGATACCTGCCAAATTATATTGTGTGCATGTATGACTATGTAATAACGAATCCCATCAATATGTACAACTATAATACTGCAATAAAAAATGATAAAATCAAAAAATAAAAGATGAACCATATCCTTTGAAGGCTGTTTCAAATAGGGTGGCTCAACAGTCACATAGTAAACTTCATAAATGACTTTAAGAGCATGACCTGTGGCCTGGGAAGTTAGAAAGACCTCCTGAAAATGGGAACACTTAGGTTCCTTTATATCCTCTGAAACAAATAAGCACTCAAGCCAGCATTCAACTCAGTGGTGTGCACTGGCTCTGGAGAGCACCAGCAATAGCTAGAAGAATCTTCTGGGATTCCATTGAGCTTCTTAATCAGGTCAATAACAGGCTGTGTGGAAGTCAACTCATATTATCAAAGGCTTCTGCAGAACCGGTGGGTCTGGTGCACTTCCTCTACACGATGTACCCCAAGTACCAGAGGGAAGTCACTCCCACCTCACCACATGGCTATCTTGCAAGGGCACAACTGACCTTATTGTGTAATCTTTGATTTGCCAGGAGGCTGCCTGAGTTTTGCTACAATAAAAAAGCAGTGGAAAATTTGTGAGAGATATATTATCCGTCTCCAATTTTTTTCCCCTTTGAAAATGATGATAAACTTGAAATCTTGCTGTCTGTCCTTGACACCACCCCACAAAATGAGAATGACAAATACAGCTTCTTCTTTTTCAACTTGAAAATTTCCTCAGGTGCAGGGTTGTGACTACAATTCATGATTACAGTTCCAGTTTCCTTAAGGTGAAGCAGATTCACATTTTTATTCTGAATTGGCATGGATTCGCCAACAGGTAGTGTAGTGTGTTCTCCCTCTGGGAGAGACTCTAGTATAGTCTGGTTGACAATTTAGAAGAAGCATCCTGAAGGGGATTGAGCGGCCAGACTAGATTACCCATTCAAACTTTGACAGGCTTTGATTCCAACATGTTGTCAACTCTACAAAAGTTTGTATCCATAATGTTACTTTTTTAAAAAAAATATTTATTTTTTAGTTGTAGGTGAACAGAATATTTTTATTTTATTTTTATGTGGTGCTGAGGATCGAACCCAGTGCCTCCTGCATGCTAGGCAAGCACGCTACCACTGCGCCATAACCCCAGCCCCCATAATGTTACTTTTTAAAATAGATTCTGCCTTTTCCTTCTCAGAGTCTGTCCATACCGAGTTTTTTTTTTTTTTTTTTTTTTGGGGGGGGGGCGTGTACTGGGGATTAAACTCAGGGGCACTCCACAACTGAACCACACCTCCAGCCCTATTTTGTGTTTTATGTAGAGACAGGGTCTCACCGAGTTGCTTAGCGCCTCGCTGTTGCTGAGGCTGGCTTTGAACTCACGATTCTCCTGTCTCAGCCTCCCAAAATGCTGGGATTATAGGCGTGCGCCACCACGCCTGGCTCCATACTGGTTTTTTATTGATATTCCCATCTGTTTATGTGGCTAGTGTAGACTTTTTTTTAAAAAAGTCACTCGGATGTTAATTTAAATGCTTTCTTCTTAGGTCATTTCTAATCCCTCTATCAATATATGCATACTATGTTATTCTTTATCTCTGAATCCATTTGATTTTTTTTTTCCCCAAAGGGTATGCAGTTTACAAGTATATCTCTACTTGTTTGCTGGCTGGTTATCTGTAGACTGCCTTATTCATTAATGTATATCTATACTTAGTATATGCAGGCATTTAAATAATTTTAAAGGTCTGGCTCACTGAATGAATATTAAAAATCAGATTAAAGTCATTTGTAGACTAAGCTGCAGAATTTTTTAGCTGGTAGACATGTTTAGGGACAATCTGTTGTTTAGCGATGAAGTATAAATACCTTCAGTTCCTTCTATTTCCTTACTCCACAAGGTTGCTGGTTGAACTATGTCAATTTCTGAGCTCCATATAGCTATTTTTGATTAGGTCACATATTGGGATTTGTGTATTTCACCATCAGAAATCTCAGAAGAAAAAAGTTTTTTATTTTGTTTGCTATTTAAACAATATTGAGGGCTTGAATATATTGAAAGCTTATCACTTTCTTTTCAGATCATTTGGAACAACTTCATCATCTTTCAGACTCTGGGTAGCTCCAGCTCGGCTGTCTACAATGGGTGGGTCCTGGAGGTCCTTCTCTGGTCCTGTGGGTGGAAAATGACCCTGCCTGTCTGACTTGTGGTCACTGTGGTGAATTCCCCAGGTGGGGGCTGGTCACAATGAACATGATAGGACCAAAGTGGAAGCCACCAATGACCAGATGCTGGAGGAACAAAGAGGGAAGAAAGCAGGGTCCTGAAAATAGAAATCATATGAAAAAATAGAAGATGACTTGATAATGCCTTGGGGCCCTTGTTCAGGAACACTGTAGCACTATAAAGGAAAGAACGATAGTGCTATGTTCTTAAAGCGTGAGCAGTTTTTCCTTCAGGAGTTCTTCCCAAAGAAGGCCTTGTGGGTTGTGGCTAGCTCCATTTTCTGTTTTTACCTGGATTTGTTCTTTAACGCAAGTGTTATTCTTTCTCAAGGATTGCTGTATCATCACATTAACAATAAGATAAACAAACTTGACAAAAATTCACTGAAAACAATACATGTGGTAATTGCATATTCTTGTCCTAGGTATTTCCTTTTTGTTCTCAATTAAAAAGCAGTTCCAGCAGTTGTGTTCGCTGTATCATTTGTTCACCTTAAATAAATACTTTTGGATCTAAAAATATAGCAGAAATAAAACTTTCTGAAAAAAAAAAAAAAACTAAAAAAGCTGCAACTTGATATCACATCAAAAATAAGAAATGGATTTTAGGGGATCAGGCTGGTTTTTAAGAGGTAGTTTTTCTGATAAGCCAACTCCATCCTAGACCTGGATCTGGGGAGGTCTTTCAGGGTCTGTGGCAGCCCTTGACCTCCAGCTGAATGCATAAACACTCACATATTTAGATTTGATTAGACTTCAAAGCATGAGTTAACCATACTCACTGGCAGATTTTTCATGGAAGTACAGGATTTCAAGTGGCATTTGGTTGGTGCATGCAGTCTAGTAATTCATTTAAACTCTGCTTGAATTGAGCATATGATTCCTAAGTGGGACCAACAGTGAAAATGTGTGAGACCCCTACTAGACACAGTGTGTGTGCAAGAATGAGTCTGCCACTTCTAGGGATCTGAGTTCAGGAACTTGTTTTTGTCTATAGGCAATGGTCCTGGAAACAACAAGGAAAATGCCAGAAAGAAGCAAAGTAACCTGACAACTTTAGCATTCACACCTGATCTATGCAGCAACCTGGTCTGTACCCTTCAGGCCACAGTGTCCTGCCACCCACCCACTGGCATTTCAGCAGCAGGTGTCTGACACAAACACGGAGAGATCTGACCCAGCCTCCTTTCGGCACACACTTCCCCATGGTGTAGTGAAACCAGTGTGTCAGAGCCGACGCCCATCATGATCAAATGCAGCAGTGGTACAGGCACTTTCACATCTGAGCCCAATGCCAGGATCAGCTTTGGGGAGAGACACGGGCAGGAGGAAATGCACTACTTTCAACTCTCTTTGAAAACAAATGAGTATCACTGTTAACTCAGTTCCACTGGGGGCTCTAGCTGGAGGGTTTTCCCTACGCCTTTGGAGCGAAGGTCTTCAGGGGAGGGCAAGTGGGGGATTCTAGACCTCAGAAATGGAATCAACAGAGTTGATCAAGTGAAGGGGCAGGACCTGACTTGTCAACCTCACTTTGGCCAGTAGAAGCCTCACAGCTTTTTTGAGGGTTGCTATACTTATGGTCATCTACACTGCATCAAGCACATCAAGTTTTTTGTTTGTTTATTTTTTATTATCTTATACAGTTTTTCTGTGGGTCAGGAATTCAGGGATGGCTTAACTGCATAAACTTCATCCAAGGTCTCATGATGCCAAGATGTTGGCCAGAGATGCAGTAGAGTGCACAGGCTTGGTTAGCTGCATCAAAGTGTCCTCTTACTCTCACCTGCATGGCTGATAAGCTGCTGCTGGCGGTTGGCAAGAGACTTTGTTCCTTGATTCTAGACCATCCATATAGCTGCTGAATGTTCTCAAGGCCTGATACTCGGCTTTTCCCAGAATGAGTGATTCAAGAGAGAGCAAGGTTGAAGCTATCATGTCTTTCATGTGCTAGCCTTGGAAGCCACTCTGTTATTCTGCAATATTTACTTGGCTACACAGGTAAGCCTGATGAATATGGGATTGGAATATACAAGGACATGTGTACCAGGAGACAATGGTTGTTAGGACTTAATAGGCTGGCCACTGCAGCTGCCTATTGGTCCCATTGCAGCCCATGGGAATCTACCACGGGAATCATTTGCCCAATGCCTGAACCTCTAAGAGCTCCACAAATCTGACGCTCATGGAAATGTTTGAATATCCTTCTAGAGAAGGGTCAAGAGCTCCTGACCTCCTATCTGCCTCAGACAAGTGGTGGCTCAGGGCCACACCTCAGCCCTATACCTCTGTTTGAGTAGCAGTGGGCGAGTGATGTATGC